>JAABKJ010006489.1:0-21922 GCA_011634705.1 Andricus grossulariae
ATATATATATATATATGGCATACATGTAAGCCCCATGGTTTGCAAAAATCGAGTAACCTCATTTTATCAATTGACCAATAGGAATGCTTCCTGCATTGATACTTTATAAAAACATTCTTAGTAATGCTAGTAATGCCTTTATAAAGTATCAATACAGGAAGCATTCCTAGTCGTCTATTGGTAAAATGAACTTATTCGATTTTTGGAAACCATGGGGCTTACACGTATACCAGGGGGCAAAATTTTACACTTTCACTGAGAATGACTCATATATATTACTTATTATAATGTAGATAAGAACTTGTAGGCTCCGAAAGCTACTATCATGGTTCCTTAAAGCAACCAATCCCGACGCAACTGCAACGTGTACGTCATCAACTCCTGCTCCTTCTATCCCAGAAGGTAAACAAGAGCGGGAAATTTATGCAAGAGACTTCGTAAAACACTGTTCCTTGGAGTCCAGTCTCTAGCCGCGGATGACTTAACTCGGCAGACGGCACAGTTGGAGATTGAAGTTTCACATCTGGATCCTTTTTTGGAGCTACGAATCTTTGTAGAATGTTATGAGGAACAGTGTTGACGGACCAGATGAAGTGATTCCAGAAGAACAGCCTTTTGCATTCGGTTCGCGATGGACGGAGACTGATGCTGGTAAGCCGGGATTTTGTTGAGTTGGCTAAGAAATGAAGCTTTCATGCCTTCAAGACAGCCGATTATGAGAATTTGAAGATGGAAATTGTAGCGTTGGTACAGCCTGCGCAGCTCGAAAAGAAGTGCTTGATATGTCGCCCTCTTTTCTTCCTCCTTTGCCGTCATATTACCATCGGCTGGTGCCGAGAAGTCAATCATGTTAACGATCTTCGTCTTCATATCTTGGAGGACAATATTAGGCTTCGTAGCACTGATACGTTGAGCGGTGGAGAATGAGAAGTTCAAGTAGATCTTACACTGATCATTCTCCACAACTGACTCGAGTTGCCCCTGGGCGTATGGCAAGATGGGCAATAGGTCAATACTATAGAAGTGCCTAAGATGGCAATATAACACTTTTAGAGTCGCATTGTTTCTCACTATATACCCGTAGCGCACATACTTTGAGCATCCACTAAGAACATGTCCAAGTGTTTCTGGCTCTTGCTTGCATGCTCGGCAGTTGGTATCGCCTACAGGTACATTCATTATGCGCTCGCGGTAAACGCAAACGATCTGAGAGTACTGAAAAGAGAATCGGTAAATTAGTAGTTTGTTGTCCTTCTATCTCTCATCACGTTCCGCAAAAGCTGGAAATCATGTGAAGAAGGTTCAAACTCAAAGGCACGATGATCTTCATTGACAACAACTATAACAAAAAGATCATCGAAATACGAAATCAGCTGATCCCAATGCTTGAGGAACTACGTAAATTGGAGATTGAGTCCCAACTTAGAGATGATTATCTCTTAATAGAAGGAAAGCCCTGCGATATAAACGAGGTGAATCGTTTCCACCTATCAGCAAAAATGAGGCAGAGAAACAACGATTATATACATATTAACGAAGAAAATTCGGAAGTTGTTGAACTTAATCAGGAAAAGAAACCAGAAAACACAGTAAAACCAAGAAGAAAGTATCTCAAGAAGGAATATGTGTCGATGAGAAAAACAATTACTCAATTCATTACCCGCACTCAAAGCAGTAACAATGATCGGATCAAGTCCTTTCATCAAAAAAATAGCACAGCAATATAACCAGAAACAACAGAAAATGAGACCAAAGAGGAAGTCTTACAATCATAGCATTAAACTATTATTTTGGATTGCAAGCGGTCTCAATAGTATTTACGACCTGGACCAGATACAGCAAAAATGCATTCTGGGATATGATATAATAGGACTCAATCTTAAGCAGCAACTATCAAAAGCAAACGTAGCCTCAATAACCTCTAGAAGCATATTATTGAAAGGAAACCCGAGATCCCTGGTAACAGCAAATCATTTGCTCAATTCTGTAAACTCAGCGACCTTACTTTATGGATCAGAAATCTGGTCTCTGAGATATCTCAAAGACATAAAAGTAGCTCAAATAAGGTATTATAAATCTGTATTGAATCAATCTCGAAATACCTCAAACTACAGGATGAGACTAGAAACAAATAAACTAAAACTTAAACACGAGTGCGTAGCTGCGGTTTTAAGGGGGTGGATGAGATTATTAGAAATGCCAGAGGAGAAATTAAAAAAAATGTTATAGAAAGTTGCTTCAGTTGAATACATTGAAACCAAATACTTTAACATTTCACTGGGTATCTCAGCTCGAAAACCTTCCATCTGAGCTAGATTATAGACATTTATTCGCGAGTCGGAACCCAGAAAATGTGAAATAATCGTTTTATGAGATAAGGTATGAACTACAAAGGATACACAGAGATGAAGATCTCTGAGCAGCTCAAAATCCCATTTATTCTAGTTTTTGTAAGAACATTACCTCATCAAACGCATATTCAATAAAAGTTATAAATTTAAAAAAACTAAGACTTCTCTTTCAACTTAAATTAAGTAATTATACGAATGCCAGAATATCACGGTACAGTCAAAGATACGAATTTGATTCAGAGAGTATATGTCTGATGTGCAATCAAAGAAAGGCAGGTTCGTTAAGTAACTTTATTATCGAATGTCCTGCGTCTAACGAGGTACGTCCTGAATTGTTTGTTAGAGTGAAATCAATTTACAAAATTATGTATCTAAAAACTCAAGCCGGCATAAGCCAATTATCACTCCCTTGTAACCAGGCACTGGTCCATTTTTGATTTCAATAAATCTGAACTGAACTGAACAAAATTTTAATTGAATTAATATCGGCAAGCATAAATACTTTTAGATGCTTAAAGTTTCTGCGATAGCACGTCAGGCATTCTCACAGTAAGTCTGGGGTTCGATTTATGTACTTCTAGCGGGGCTTTGGTGGTTCGGTGACTCGAAAAAGAACTCGCGATCTCCTTGAGATGAGGATTCACGTCGAGGGGACTATCAGTCGGTAGGCATCGGCCGATTCCGATTGATGAAAACACATATACATAACAGACCAAGCCATTGCTTGGTTATAAGTTCAAGAACTTTCTCAAAAATTAATTTTCTTGTTGAAGATTCATCGCTTTAGTAGCAAATTTACCTGTTTGTTTGAAAATGGAATTATTTCATAAAAAATTACTTTTATTGAAAATTAATTTTTCATACTGAAAATTTAATCTATTTCATTTTCAGTGGAAATTTCTACTATTTTGTTACAAATTCAATTACTTGGTTGACAGCTGAAGTATTTGTTTGAAATTTATTTTTGTTGTTGTTAAAAATACATCCTGTTATAGCGCTGAGTAGAAGTGAACCGTCTTTGTATTGCCAAACACTAGTCTGAGTGATGGGAAACAATTCATTTTTTCATGTTCATTTTTTATTTTTGGTACTTTTAAACAACCTGGATACTGAGAAAAATGTTTGGTCATGATGGGCCAGCCAACACACGATTAGGGCTAAAAAAAATGAGAAACATGATTGGTAATCTGCGTTTTATCTTATCGATTTCCCCTTTTTAATTATACTACATTTATTTTTTATTCGGAATTATTCAACTAAAAATAATTTTTTCTTCCATGATAGTTTTTTGGGGCGTGCGAATATTCCCCTACTTTCATTTCGCTGGAAATGAAGTTATAAAAGCTATTTCTCATAAATAGTATTTACTATTGATCCTAATTTTAATTTATTTGAGTTGTAGTTTGACATAATTATTTCGCCTCAATTCTACTTATTTAAATTGTTACGTAACCTCAATCAACAAAACGTATGTACAGTCATTGCTTGAAAATGGAAAAAAATTGTTTACACACTTAACCTATTTCCTCTCACTTTATTTACGAAAGAAATCTACAAAACATTTTTGTTGATAGATAAGTAATCGAAATCACTGAAGAATTAGTCAATATTTTGAATAATAATTATTGAAATGATAAAATATTATTAAAATTTAGAAAATTAAATTTAGAATAATTCAAAATTTACATTCTTCTTCAACGCTCAAAATTCTATAACGACTTTCCCAGTCTCGTGGGACATAAAGCTAGGAGCATCGCTACAAAATGGCGGCGACAACGTAGGAACAGTAAGATAAGGTTATTGTATAATTACCTGTCAGGCGCCAGACACCTCTTCGGCGTTACTCCAAAAAAACAACATCGCAAAATTTTAATTTGAAAGTTTCTCTTCTAAAAAGTCCCTAGCTCAGGGTAGGGCTTCAGCCTGCAATCTCATCTCCATTTAATTCGTGAATTTTACACTACTCGAAATTTTTCCAACCATTAACGTTTCCCATATGACACATCAGAAAAGTAAATCAAAAAAACCCATCTAACCTCAAGAATACAAAAAAAATCCGGAGAAAAAGAATAAAGAGTGATAAAGCCTACCTCAAACCTTGGATCCCAGAGTTCTTTTCACATTAAATTTTGTCAATCCGGCCGAAATAATGGACTCGCCCAATTAGCTCTGTAGCTATGAAATTGCTCTCTGCACTCGCCAGTTCCTTCCCTCTTGCGCCACAATTCTCGGTACAGTCGGTGCTGCCCTCCCAAGCTGGATTTCTGGGACTTCGGATGATGGAATTCGGACCAACGTTCCGGTATGTGGAACGCCGGCCGGTGTAAGATGGCTGGCTCCGTGTGTTGACAAGTGTCGAGTCTGGCATGGCTTGGTAGTTATTTTAATAATCCTTGAGACTTGGAGTATTATGTAGTAGATTGCTCGACATCCCAATGTGCCCCATGATGGTAAAGTGACTCTGTGATTCTCAAGATCAGACAATAAGATCTTATCTCTAAATTATGTTATAATTGAGCACGTGCCGGCCATGGGAATAATCGCGGTCAAGTGTTCAATTTTGTAATTCTTAAAAGCTGGGGAAGGATCCTTAACGGGTGGCTAGCCACCACGATACAATTCATGATTTCGAACAAAAATAATGGTTTGTCTAATCTTTTCAGGCATTTAACTTTAATTTTCTAAATTGTTAAAACTCTTAGTTTCTGTCTCAACTCAAATAACGTTAATTTCTTTCACAAATAATCACGCCGTGTCTTTTCAAACATAAAAAAATGGATTGTCTAATCTGTCAGGCCTTGAATTGCGCTCATTACTATTTATTTATGGTAACTTCGGGTTTTCAGGTTTGCGGGTTGTCTTTCGAATCCGAAACCCGGCCAAGGCCGATGCCAACCCGGCCTGAAGTCATTATGGGGATCACTTATTTTGTCCAAATAACGAAGGACAACATCTTCGTAACAGGTGGATGAAAATCCGCCACATAACTGAAAGATAATCGAAATGAGAAACAAACAACTTCAAAATCCTGCATTTTGCCTACATGGTGAGAATTAATTAGGAAAAATAAAAATCAACATTTTCCTTTGGTACTAGGACCGAAACGCTGTACCTTTAGGATTAAAATGCAACACTCTAACCAATCTTCCACGAAACTTGATAAATATTTTTTCTTTTCCGAGTATTTTACTACCAAAATAATGTGAAACATTCCCCAAATGCCTCTATGGCCCAGTTTCATGCAAATTTTACAGGATCTTCCCAAATTAATTTTCTACATATAAATTCTTAAAATGAGACTGCGAGGATCATTTTTATTACAACACAAAAACACATCGATTTTTTCGTAATCTTAATGGTCACTATTTTTCTGTTTATACCACCATTAAACAAAATATAATATTTCTTTCTTGTTGTAGATTTAAGTATGCCGTTCGACATTTTCGCTAATCGCGATCCTATTCCTGATGTTCCTCTTGAATAAAGCATAAATGACGTCAAGCTGATCCGTCTAAAGGATTTTGCCTAATAGTAGGTATCCTTACCCGGCCTTGGAATGCAGATTGCCTTAACTCCGTGCTGCGTTGGTGTATCCTATTGCCAAGCATGACCGTAAGATGCTGCACAGTGGACTCTTCAATGACTGAAACCCTTCTTGAATTACTGCCTTCAGTTGACAATAATGGGATACCCCTTAAGGTTCTTTGATGTCTAGCAGTGTCAGGTATATTCTTGATTCCCTGACAATACCTTCTCCATCAGTCCCTTACGGCATTTTGAATCTCATTATTATATCTTGTTAAGGTGACTCTGACATAAAGTCCTGCCCTAGGTTTTTGTATTAAGCCAAAAGCTGTCTGTTCCGCTGTTTAAGGCCAGCTTAAGACAGTAGACGCTCCTTTATCGTGGTGAAGACTTATGTTTCCTACCTTTTCCGAAGACAAATACTGGCTCCGCGGTTATTATTAGTTGGCAATCTTTAAATCTTGGGTTGACTCCACCAGGTTTCACTCCATCAATTTTCTTTTCTAATGCCGCTTTAATTTCCTTGGCCTGGTCGACTATGACCACTTTCAGGTAACTTTGAAGAGCCTGGCTATAAGAGGCTGTCGAACCATTCAGCCGCAACTTCTTCTATTCCCTGATTTCATCCGGTGAGCTGCTATCAGAATGCCCCTCTTCGGAAGCCCCGTGTGGCTAGTTGTTGCGTCCGATTAATTTAACAATTGGCATTTCAACCTCGTCCTAGCAGCTTCTGACTGTCTAGCTCGTCGTAGGTTTTTGGTATGGTTTGACCCTTCGGCATTATTATCTCTAGGTTGCTCCCAGATAGTTCCCCACTTATAGATTCCAAAGTGTGTTCTAAGGCTCCTTCGATAATTTCCATATTCACAGAGAAGATGCTTTTTCCAGGGGGTGGGGGGCGCTGTCGACTCCCCTGGGTTTTTATTTTTTTTATTTTTGTTAAAGAACTTATTTTGCTCCCACGAGTAGCTAGGAAAATAAAAGGTCCGCGCCTGCAGAGGCACGTGTGCAAGGGTAAGACTGATTGCTTTGGCAGGTCGACCGTTATCCTTGACAGAGCGCAGCCGTAAGGACACTTTCGTATCCCCAGGTGCCAAAGTTCCATGGGTACGGTCACTCTACATCTATGGCTTAAGGAGGCGGCCACATTGAGTGAGACACTTAATGAATATCCGTTCATAGGCCACCACACCAACGGAAGGCTGTTTCTTAGTCGATATGCAGGCCGTAGGCCATTCCCGTCCCGATTCCGAACTGGATGTCGATCCCAGAGGACCTTAACTGAGGGATCCAGCAAGCCCGTGCTAGCTAGATTCTTTTACCCTTCTACCGTACTATAATCGTACATACCAGGAGAGCCCATTTATAGGGATCCTTTCATCCATATCGATACACACGAAGGGCGAGGTCCGTTTGACCTATCCCTGCTGGGGACGCAGACGTGTTGGCTCTTGCCAGGCGGCCCATCGTGTGGGGGCTCTTTACAGAGCATGTATCCTATTGCTGCTGTGGAGGTAGTCCTCGCTGCTCCTGTCACGCGCCAGAAACGCTAGCGGTTGTAATCATCGTAGCCTGTCCTGTATCATTTTTTGTTTCAACCATGGCCATCAGACCACAATAATGTATAGGAGCTTTGGTTTAAGGACAGCGTAGTAGAGCTATGCAAGCATTTCAGACCCTAGACCCCCCGTTAAACCAAAGGCGCTCCTGTACATCCGAAATGTCATGAAAAAAATTACTAGATTGGTTCCTCAGATGCTTAGGCCAATTCAGTTTGACATCTGGGAGAACCCACAGGTATTTAACAGGGTCTGAAATCAGCAGCCTCTGTACTTTCTTGTAGAAATGACTAGTCTGGTCTTTCCCAGATTTAACGTGAGCCCTGAGCTGTCGCACTAGAGATCTACAATGAGCAGCTCTACCTTTATTACATCCATTCACGTTTCCAGATAAGCCCCGCCCCCCTGATTGAGATTTCAAACTCATCCCTTTCCTATTTAGCCTACGATGGAGTCCCTGTACTACAATGCACAACAGGAGGTGTGACGGGACACTCCTGAAAGTACTAAAAGTACCACGTCCCTGATATATCTTTCGACCAGTTTCTCTAGCGTCTTCAGATTAAAGGACGTTAAACTTACCTGCCTGAAATCTTCAACAGTTATTCTGTTGTCCTCATATGCTAGTGGCACGTGTCTAAGGACAATGCTTAGCCTAAATAGTTTCCTGAATTGGGGAATGACGAAATCCATGCACTTTTATAAGAACCTTGGATAGACGCCATCTACCCCTGGTGACCTAAATGATCTGAAGAACCCAACAGCCCATTCCGACTTCTTGGTATCAACAACCTTGTTGGCAAAATTTCATTCGGCCTACTCCTTCTCTTGGCCTCAGTCTTCCTCCTCTCGGTCGGCTTGAGATTGCTGAAAACCTGGGAAGTGGACTTCCATCAGGTAATTTAGTGTTTCTCCTTCGCTTGCGGCCTGGGGTTCGATCCTTTTGCCGATACCAATATAATTTTTTCTATTTACTTTTACCGGGACTTTGGTGTTTAGGAACCCACCTCAAACTATAGGCACCCTAAAAAAAAGTTAGACACCTCCCAATGAAGATGCCTCATGTCGAGGGAAAAATTTCTTGGGGGGCACAACTCGACTTTAAGAAGACTCGGAAAAGAGTTACCGATCTCTTTGCGACGGGGCTCTATGTCGAGGGGTCTATCGCTCGGTGGTCGTTGTTCGATTTCGATGAATGAAAACACATATAAATCTACATGACACAGCAAGTCAGTGTGCTGAGTTTATGGATTTAAGTGATGGCATCAGATGGACCGACCTGTCCACCATAACCTAGCCGTTAGGATCCACGGCCTGACTAAAGGAGGCTGCTGGGTGACAGAGTGGGAGAAACTTACTTTGTCATCAAATTTACTACCTGTCATCAAATGAATAAATTATTATCAATATGCTCATCCGATTCACGATTGTTTTCCAAATAAAATGGTGATATAGTGTGTGGTATTTCTGTAACCTTCCTTTGATAAACATATACAGCCCGATATAAATTTATTTATTTTCACGAAGCCTTTCAACTAACGAATTATAAAAACATCACAAGTAATCAAATTATAAATTTCCTACTAATGTTTAGTGACTCATTTTTCTCTGATTGAATTAATACAGTTTCAGTAGTAATAAGTGAAAAATCAATAATTTCATTTGAGAGAGTACATTAAAAAAATGCTCATTCTCTTTGGAAGTAAATATCTTCGTTTAAAAAAAGGAGATTGAGTAAATTATTTCTTATACGAGTATTCAAATATTATCTGGGTGTTCCAAAGAATATATTTTATTCAACAATATCGAAAAGTTCCTTACGAAATTTTAATGATTTTGTCAGATAAAAGGTGATTTATAAAATGTATGAGATGGAAAGCTTGATAAAGACGTTTGACATTTACAGAGAGTTTAATTGTGTATAATCCTTATTACCTTAAATAACGAGTGTGTGGGAGGCAACAGTCGTACTAAAGCTTAACACCTACGATAACGTTGTACCCACGTAAGAGCTTTTATTTTAAACTGAAAATTTACACTACCGTTGAAAATTGACAGAGCGATAAGCGAAAGTACTATTAAAAATCACTGCTGAATTTGAAACGTGATTACTCGTTTAAAAATGGATCTAGAAACTTTCTAAAATAAACGTTAGAAAGCTAATTGAATTTCGCGTCAGCTAAACCCTAATAATGATGTTTTTGAAGATACAATAATAATTATTTTTTTATAATTTGTTCCATAATTATTTCTATAATCGCGAAAAAAATTATAGGAAAATCAATAGAAGCTTAAATGATTTTCCTGCAATACTGTTTCGTAAGGCGTGATTCCTTTTTTCTCGAAATTAATGTTTGAAGAACTTGATCTTGTGTAGCATAGCAGATTCGGCATCTTCATGTAGAATTGCGATCGTGAATAAATTATCAATCTTCTGAATTATAATGATCTAGATTATAGTCTGAAGTTTAAAAGTAGAAAAAATATGCTATGTGAGGATAGGTGTGATAATGATATTTTGCCCCCTGAACATAGTTTGAAACTCAATTTTATTAAACAACAAAATTTTATTTATGAAATAAAAAAGTGTTTCAAATCGGTCAATATTAATTTCCTTCAAGGAAAAGAAATTCCGACAGTAATGAAAACTCATTCCTGTCTACAATTTTTACCAAGAGATTGTAGAACAATAATGGGAACTGCAAGCTTTTCTCCTAATGTTACAAAAATGGTCCTGGGGGAATATTGTCATTTAGGTCTTGCTAACACGTTGACACAAAAATTGCGACATCATTCTGAAATTCCAACTGTATTAGGACTCGATCTGTATGCGGATAGAGCAAGAGCAGTTAAAGTAGGTCAGATGGAATATTGGCCTTTGCAGCGTCGAATAGTTAACATTCCAAGTAAAAGACCACTTATAGTAGGTTTGTACCGTGGAAGAATAAATCCGGCTGATTCTAATGAATTGTTTATGCCACTTATTGAAGAGTTTAATAATATAAGAAGAGAGGGTGAAATTATTTACGATTCGTCAATACGCAAAGTTAATAACATCCCAGGTGTAGAACATATTCCACGTACTCCTGCAGATTATCTAAAGTCCCTGGCAAATGATGGAAACGGAGTTGTGAAGAAAATATTGGAAGAACTGGTGAACGATAAGTTGGAACTACGCAAGAAACTTGCATCGTTTCTATTCGAAATAATTTCTGCTAGATTAATAAAACTAGACGAAACTTCTCCCACGGACTTTCCGAGACGAGCACAAGCGATAACAGAATACAAGGATTACAAAGCAATAGAGTTTCGCCATTTACTACTGTACTCCGGTCTAATTGTTTTTTGTGGAGTTTTGAGTGAGGAATATTATCAGAATTTCTTGCTGCTGCATTTTGCGATTTGTATATTGTGTTCAACACATACTCAGAGGCGATTGAAGGTGGCAAGAAATGCTATGAAACTGTTTGTTGAATGTGCCGAACAGTTGTTTGGAAAAGCATTTTTGAGATACAAATTACACGGTCTTCTTCATCTCGTAGACGATGCGAAAAGATTTCGTCCTTTTGGATGAGGTATCCGCCTTTCCCTTTGAAAACAATGTCAGATCAATTCCGAAACATGTTCGTAATCAGCATCGCTCATTGTAACAGTTTTCTTTAAGCACATAAGAACACAACTATGAAAGTCCCCAACGTGATATTCGAAAGGGAATTGCACCCTCGCAGCAGCACAACAAAGGTCCACTTCCTGAAAATCTACTTTCGCAAAGTGTTGTACAATACAAAGTGATACATATGGCTGAAACTCGTTTTTCCTTCAACGGAAAAGACAACTGCTGTTAAATCGGAAACTAAATGTTCTGTATACAGTCCATCCCACAAGAACGTGGCGATTATATCTGCAAACTGAATTATTATATTTAAAAAGAGACTCTATAGGGAAAATGTACTTTTTATACACTAATGAACAACTACCTAGTAAATTGTCCAATCTCCAGTATTATCGATTATTGCTTGACATCGTTTGGGCATGCTTTCTACCAATCTTTCTGCATATATTGGAGAAAATAACCGCCAGATTTCTCGAAGACGTCATGATAAATGTTTGACAGTGAATGCACGTTTTCCCTCAAGTTTCTTCTTCATAAAACTCCAAACATTCTTGATTGGATTTGCATCCGGTTGTTCCAAACCACTTCTTGGCAAGACTTCGAAAAGCCTCTTTGATAAATTTTGATCATTCTTACTGCGTTTAGATTTTCAGTAAAGAGGTCTAACGTTCCAAAGTCTAGTATATTGAAGCAAGCGCAAGCATTAATTTTTATGGAATGCTTAACAGTGCGCGCCAATAATCGACGATGAAAGTCCAATCGAGAAGTTTTGGAGTTTTATGAAGAGGAAACTTCAGGGAAATGGTGCATTCACTGTCAAACAGTTATCACGACTTCCTCGAGAAATCTGGCCGTCATTTTATCTTATTTAATGTAAGAAGAAAGATTGGTTGAAAGCATGCCCAAATAATATAAAACTGATCTACAAACTCGTATAAACAATTCAAGCAATTCTTCAAATGTTATTTCTGCTGATGATACACCTCTATCGACGTGTGTTCATACTTTGAAGCCACAGGGATTAGTGCAATCTATCAAGGAAAAAAGTTTTGTAACGGGATCGTTGTCACCAAACTTGAATTCTGAGCCAGGATTTTCCAACTTCAGACTGCAAGGACCCACAAAATCTGTACTCCGTAATGTCTCTAAGAAAAATTCCACGGAAAATACTACCAATTATTTCCAAAAGAAGAAGCTCACTGTGAAAGGAGAAGAACCCAGGGAGGTCATGTGTACTATTAGAAACAATGTGCCAAACGATAACTCTTCAATAAAAACACGCAGTATTATTTCCTCAAGCTACACATCTTCCGTTGATTTGTCTGCCGTCATTTCAACTAATGGGTCTTCTCAAGTAGAACAGCTGACCGGTACTGATTCCCCCAATGTTTCTCTGGAAGAAGTTCTGCGAAATGTCGAAAACCGAAATTTTGAGACTGAAAAGCAGAATTTCAAAGATCTATGGACAAAGTTTGCAATGCTATAAAAAGCAAGTATACTAAAACTTATGAATTAGGTGCAAGAACAACTAGTACATAACATCCAGAAATTTTGCGAAAGGAATATTGTAGCAGTTGGGGGAAAGCATGCATCAGATATTCCAAATTACAAATTTCAATGATACAGGAATTCTAACGGACAAGACATTGCATCAGGTATACTGCGGGCATAAAATCTGTCATAGAATATATGCCCGTTCCTGAATAATGTTCTTCTTTTGAATATTATTCAATAAAATCTCATCACAACACAAAGGGATCTGTGTTGAACCTGCTGAGCTTTCGTTAATGACTTGAGAGGATTTTGGTGCATTTGGAAAGAATTCCGAAGTTACTCATGAAATTGTTGTGAGTGTTTTTAAAATTATTTAAGAATATGTTTTACATTAACTATGAATATTTCTCATAAAATCATTTTTGATAATTTTATAATGTATGATACACTGCAGGTCAACTATCTCGTTGAAGTTGGAGGACTTTCTCCTAAGGATGCTCTTAATAGGTTCCTGAGGGAAACAATAGCAGATAAATTGTGTGCGTGATTCACATGAAAGACAACAAATAAGGAATCGATAAGAACAGTGAATTTATTTCATGACCAGGAATATTTTGTTAGATTCTTAGATTCAGTAGAAAAGCTTTCAACCAGGAAAAAAAAATTATTTATACAAAAAAACTTTTTTCATAATTATAAAAATGTAGGACCAGATCCGCGTTTCTCGGTGCTTCTTATTTATTATCCCAAATTTTCAATTCGATGTGGCTATTCGTGTGAAAATTATTTTACAAATGAAAATAGTGTCTGTAAGGTAGGAAGCCGGTCACGTGACCCACTCTTCACATGGCCTTAAGTTTTTATTTATAAACACGTAATTTGGGAAATATTTTTTATTCAAAGGCTCAATAGTTTATACGTATAAAACGGAAGATCTTAGTATTAAATACAAAATTTGATTCTGGTTGAAATATATAAATCCAAATTATCATTTTCATTGCTCTAAATTGAAGGATGGATTGATACATTTTTAAATGTTGAAAATTATACAATTTTAAAACAGTTTCAAGTTAGAAACATCATAAAATTGAACACTCTCAAATTGATCGTCTAAAGTTAATCACTTTTTATATTAGAAGTAGAACTATTTTAATTTTTAGTCTATTGAAATAAATGATCGTTGATTGTCATTTGTACATCAAGAAAAAAAAATCACTTGCGAATTAAGAATTGAACAAAATGAAACAATTTAAATTTTTACCTTCAATGTTTATATTTAGCACGCTGACATTTTAACGATGCAAGGCTTTCTATTTGAAACACTTCAGTTTTAAATTGTTTACTTTTGAATATTTGATTTATTATTAGTCATCATCAATAAACCTACAAATATTTCTAAAGATTTTTCTCCAATTCCTTTTTTTTAAGATAGGATTTAAAATTGAATAAAATAATTTAATTATGAATATATTCATTTTAAATTATTTTAAAATTGAAAATAGTTTATAAAGTTTCAATCGGACGTTTACATTTGTTTACCTACAGAAAAATACATTTTAAAAAAACTTTTCCTTACTTACCTACAAACACTACAGAAAAATTAATTTTAGACCCTTCACAGACACAATAGTTGTAATTAATTGAAATTTACTTCGAGTAAATCTTAAATTTGCATATAAAGAATAATTTAAGGTTTTAAAATAAAATAATGTTATTAGATTTGGAGAAAAGACTAGATCCTGAAATAAAAGTAAATACAGCTATAAGAGGCCAAGGTAGAAGTCTAGTTAAAAATACAAAAATAGTATCAGAAATCAAGACTTTAATAAATGGGGCTTTACTTTTAGTTAAAATAAAATAAGAATCGAGACAGAATTAAGAGAAGAATAGCATTTTTTGAGAGGTAGGATTTTTCAATTTTGTTACAGGAAAGAAGAAAGATGGAAGACATCGAGATGTGGGAATGTCGTCACAGTGATATGATGGTTTCAGTGGGCCTCTAAGTTTTCCACGACACCAACTGTAGCAAGAGGTCGAAACGGGCAAAAAATTATCACACAGTCGCGGATTCGATAAGAACAAAATACATAGAAGGCATTTGGGTGGAAATACAACAAAAATTTAGGGACATCATACATATAACATTCAGAAAAGATGAACTGGCCCAACTTAAGGGAAGGAACAAAATCCAATCCAGAAGAAGAAGAAAAACCAATCTGCGCAGGTGAAAAGGAAGACGATTCTTATGTAGAGCTGGAAATAACAGAAGAAGAATCCTGGCTTACCTTCAACGAGAAATTAAAGAGATGTGTAAAAGTGGCAAAGAAGTAAACCCCGTTCCCAACAGGGAGTTACAGAGAATTACTTCATGGGTCTCTTACCCCAACCGTGAACTCCAGTAATCAGTGCTCTCTGAAGGCTTCTTGTGTGAAAAGGTCACTACCCGGTCCATTCTGAACCATATCCCGACCCCTTTGTATAAGGACGCCATGCGCTACCAAAATGATAAAGGTCTATAGTCACATCATCTTCAACGGCTTCATTTTCGAGGCAACACGAATAGCTTCTCTCCAGGATCTTGGCTTCATCTCCTGGATTCAAACCCTACCGCTCGCCCGTTCTTGGCTTCGCCGCCCGCTTTAAGCTTTAGAGAGAAGAGACTGTCAGGAGTCTCCAACCTTGTAAGTTGGTTGAATAAACCTTTAATAATGTACATTTTGTCTTCTCATTGGTCCGGTAGATCCCGCCTATTGCAGTGTGACCAATCAGAACAATCTACCGGATACCAACATAACTCACGGAACCAGACATCTATACAAAGCCTATCTAAAATCCCCCTCCCACAGGATATCGTAGAACATTAAACCCTTTAGCTCACTTCCCTTCGCAAATCCCTAATTACTCCAATTCTCATAACAAGCCTCTTATAAATTTCTGATATACTCTGTGGTTCTTACAACTTCTAAAATCCCCTACCGTCTGCGGTCGCATTTTTACTAGAAGCGCTCGTATTCGCCTAAATATTTGGTCAGAAAAAAAGGAAAACGAGTTTGGATGTAGACATTTGAGCGTCCGGATTTCACAACGTCTTTAGCGATCAGGCTCGCTCTGCCAGTACCCCATAAGTAGCCAAAACGGGAAAAAATTTCCCATAATGACCAAATTGGGAATTTCACGCGCAAAAAATGTGACAATGTGTGTCTCGATGAGCCGCATAGCTTTTATTTCGAACTTTTTTCATAAAATAGATTGTTTTTTTACTGTAAATTAAAAACCAGATATTCTCATTGTGCGTATATCAATGACTTTTTAAACTCTTCTCGCGAAATCTCGGCTTCTGCTCGACGAAATGATCTCGTTTTTTTTTTGACAATAAAAACACATCTGCCGATGAACCCTCATGTTTTGAATATAGTTTCTCTCCCGATATTTGAAAAATAACAATTATTACAAACCATTACCGTCAGGAATCGTTTCCTCAGACTTTGACGGAAAAAAGTCTGCAGGAAATTTCGCGGACGAAAAACGTCCTTGGCAAAGTCACTATTTTCTTCGGAGGCATTTATATACTTCGAGCTTTATAAAACATAAATATTATAGATTGGTGATAACAATCCATTTAAGCAAATGGCCGTTTCTTCCTTAGAAAAAAAATTATTAAATAAGACCAGAGAAAAAACAAGGAAGGGAATTTGCACGTAATCTTCTTTTTCTAATCTCTTTTTTTATATTGTTCTTTTTTGTTACCTTTAATGAAGTCATTCAAGAGTAATTTTTCAAATTTGTCAACAAAGTTTTAGTGGCGCCGAAAATTTTTTTTAAGTTTTGAAAGTTATTCTTTGCGATCAAAAACGGTAAAATATGACTTTTTTGGATTGGCCTGGATCTAATTTCAATTTTAGTTCAACTAAATAGCTCTTAGGTCAACAAATTTTTTATTTTTCAAAAATCAATGTGAATGGAGCCAAATTTTAAATTGAAGAGCTTATGAATTTAAAATATTTAAATCGCAAGTTGAACAAATAAACATTCTTTATTGAAACGTTTAATTTAAAAATTGTGAAGCTTCAAATAATTTTATTTATTTTATTCCTACATTTCCTGAGAACAATTCAATTCCGACGGCTTTTAATTAAAATTTTTTAATTTTAAACAGAAATCTCATCAATTCTTATACAAAAAATTGATCCAGTCACTTGAAATGACACCTGAGATTACGAGAAACTATCTTTTTTTTTTAATTTATACAATTGAAATTTATAATTTTCGAGAAACCAGAATAAATATCCAAAGAATAACTATTCGAGTGATAATAATATTGTACGCACTTGTCTAAAAGGTACTCCTACGCATTTCTTTAAATTCTGTATTTACTTATATAATTGAATAATGTACAAAAATAAGATTAAATTTTGTGGTTTACTTCATCATTTGTTTATTAATTTAAATATGAGTTTTACACTATTTAATATGCCATGTGTCATAGTGTTTTAAGATTACGTGGGGAAATAATGAAATTTCCCTTTATCACTTCAAAATCTTTGACGTGTCTAAATTTAATTCGAGTACCTACACGTGTAAGACTGTTCGAAACCTAAAAAAATAAATATATTGCTTTTACAATTTGACATCTTTAAACATTGAGTAATTATAAGCAATATTTGTTTCTCAATTGCGCAATCTTTATTTATTCTCCTTCACGCGGTTTTAACGTGAAAATAGAAAGGACTGAAAAAGTTCGGAGCGTAATTTCAAAAACGCAAAAAAAAAACAAATGAATTCCACGAAAGTAAGATTCAAGAGAAAGTAATTATGAAGCGCTTCGACCTCTATATCTTCTTGTCTAATACTAGAAGATAAGAGTAATTCGTCTAATATTAAAACTGAATGTTTTAGGATAAACTTGATTTTCTAGAGAAGTTGAGTACGATTTTATTCGAAAATAATAGAAGCAAAATAATTTTGAACACTAGTCGAAAAATTGTTTAATTAAAAAATATTTTCTCTGTTAATTCAAAAAATTCTTTTCAACATTTTCCCTCTTTCAAATAAAGATATTGGAACTGAATATGTAAATATTCGAACATCAGTTTGTTCATTATTCACTTTTCAAATTTTCCTCTATCCGAAGCGACAAATTTTTTACATTTCAAGTTACACCTTCTGAACCAAAAATTTTTTTACTCATAAAAAATTCTCCGTGTTAATTAAACAATTCTGAACTTCCTAAATTTTCCGCTTTCAATTTTAGAATCTCTTGAATTATAAATGATAAAATAATATTCTAAATGAAAAATTAACCAATTTTAAACTTAGGGCATTTCGAATTCAAGAGATTGAAAAAATTCTCTGTCTCTGTCGACCCTGTACTTGTAGACCAGATGGCTCTCGCGTGTCGGGTACCCTGTATTTGTTCTCAGTATTCCCGGTTCTTGATCCGGATTCAGCTTTTGACGGCCATCCCGATACAGCAAGACGCTAGTTTCAATATCATGTTCAGGCCTTATGTATTTACTTGCTGGTCCGCTTTTCGCTAGCTGATCCGTTTTTTCGTTTCCCTTGATCCCTGTGTGACCGGGAATCCATATGAGCGCCACGATGTTCTTTTCTCCAAGATGGTTTAATGCGGTTTGGATTCCCAAACAAGCTCCAATGTTATGTCTGGGTTTTCAACTGCAGTTAATGTCGCTTGGCTATCCAAGCAGATTGTAATCTGTCTATCAGCGTTTTTTTCAGTAGCGAAGGAGGCCAGGAGCTCCGCCTAAGAGACAGTGGTATGCCGCCCAAGTGGGATTCCTTTCCCCGTCCTTTCTGCACTGTTATCGATTTCGGCACCTAACATTCCCCCACTCCTTTGGAACCATCTGTGTATTAGATCACCCCTTGCAAGAGTGGGTTACAATTTGCTTTTCACATATCACTGCTGGGGAACGAACGGAATTGGCTGTGAGGTGAATCTCGACTCGGGAAGAGTCAAAATGTCAGGCCATTTCGAGCGCGGATAGCTCTCGGATGGGTGATCATCTGCGACGTATGCTCGAGTTGTGTATTCGCTGTGTTTCAATTAATATCGATCGGAAAGTTTGACGCTGAGGCTGGTTGTGTGCATTCGATGGGTAGGGTCGAATGTCTGGCCTGAAACTTGACTGTCGAGAAACCTGCTGAACTCAGAAGGTGATTTTCTGCAGTTTTCTTCTCTCTTGGTTGTGAATGAATACATACAGTGATCCTAAGCCCACCTTCGAAAAAAAAATGTTCACAGGTTTACACATAGCGAAGTGGAGACATCTGGCTGTACACGTGACCATTCGCGAAGAAAGAGACCTAACGCAAAAAACATCGAATTTTAGTTTTTTACATTGATCGTTAATTTTTTATTTGCTCTTTCTTATTAAAAAATATTATTCCTATATCTGAAATATTCAAATTGCTATTAAACTGCGAAGTGAGGCCCTTCTATGGAGTTCCTGTTTTCGACCGCCTCTTCATCACTCTTCCTGTAAAATGAAGCTACCGCGCGTTAGTTCCCTTTCTTCGCAGACGGTCATATACTCACTCATGCTAAAGAACATGCATAATACTTTATCAGCGAGAATGACCCATGTACAGACCTCTTTTTTACCGTGGTTTTAAAATCAAAAGGCATAGTATAATAGGTTTTTACCGCAGTGCTAAATAACATAAATGGACCTGCCTCAAAGGACAATAATAATAACAATAACAATCCCTGCTGGGGACCTAAATGCGGAAAGTGTTGGTGAAGTTGAAGCATTTTTTTGTTCTGTCTTGCCTTATTTCTAAAATTTTCAGTGGTCTGATGTCACTCGAGGGCCTAGTGTATGTAGTCCCGCAAGTTCATCTTTTTGCTCTTGGCATGTGGCCCGTCGTGTAGGTACTCTTCAAAGAGCATGTATCCTTTTTCAGTGATAGGATACATGCATATTCCTCATTGATCCCGTCACGCCCCGGGAACACTAGCGTTTGTAATCATCGCAGCCTGTCCTGCATCATTTTGAGTTTCACTCGTGGCGACCAAACCACGGCAACATATTATATGAGCCTTGGTTTAAGGACAGCGGAGTAGAACCATGCAAGCATTTTAGATCCTAGACCCCACATTAAACCAAAGGCGCTTCTGCTCATCCAAAATGTCGTGACAAACTTCCTGCATTGGTTCTCAAGATGATTAGCCCAGTTCAGTTTGATATCTATAACTACCAACAGGTATTCACCAGCGTCTGAGATCATTAGCTTTTGTACTTTTTGATAAAAATGATCAGGCTGGTCTTTCTAGGATTAATTAAAAGCCCTGAGCTTTCGCACCAGAATTCTGTGATAAGCAGCGCCGCCTTTGTAGGACCCACCACCGCTTCCAGATTAGCTCCCCTGATTAGGATTACAAACTTATCCATCTATCCCTGCGTATACCCTTCCTTATTTAGGCTACATAGGAGACCGTCCACTGTAATACACCATCGGAGAGGTGGCATGGCTTCCCAGAAATTCACGCTGTCCTCTGTGCAGTGAGGAGCTGAAAGCACTTCATTGCTGATATATCTCTTGACCAGTTTTTTCTGAAGTCTTCAGAATGAATGACGTAAAACTGACCGGCCTTAAATTTCCATCATCAGTGCAGCCCTTCTTCCCAGGTTTGAAAATGAAGGACAATCTGCCGTCCTTCATGATAATGGCACGTATTTAAGAGCAACACTCACCCTACATACGTGTAATTTCCTCAGTTAGGGAAAGACAAAATCCATCCCCTTTCGTAACAACATTGGGTAAATGCTGTCCGCTGTCCGCTCGGTCGGGTTGAGTTCGCTGAAAAACCTGGAAAGTGTACTTCCATTAGATAATTCAGTGTATCTTTTTCGTCTTCGGCAAACTAGCCATCATGAGCTCTAGGCGAGCCTCCGGGTTCTTTGGCAGGATCTTGAGGAGCATCGCTGTATGAAGTTTCAAGCAATGATTGTATAATAATTATTTGACATAGAATATATAATTCTTGGTTTGAAAGTATTACAGTTTAATAACCAAAGAACATATTTTTTTTAAATTGTTCCGAGAAAATTGTATTTACATTGAAAAAAAAAACTACAAGTGTTCAGAAAAAACTTATTATAATTAATATTGAAACGAAACTCCCTCTAAAGATGCATTTTTATCGACGTAAAGCATACGAAATCTGTAAATTGAGTTCATTTATAGGCATCACGCTGTTATTTACAGTTCTCCACTGTACGAAGCTATTTACTGAAGGGAGGTTTCCCCTACTTTCCAAGCTTTGAATTGTCCTGATTACTATTTATTTATGATAAATTACAATACATTAATTAAAGTTTATGAAATTTAAATAAAATGTTAATCTTTTTTCGAGCCAATTCGGGGTTTTAATATTTTGAGTCGGTCTGGGTTTTCGGGGTTGCCCGTCGGCTTGCGAACCCGAAACCTAGCCAAGCCCGATGCCAACCCGTCCAGAAGTCATTCTGAGCATTACTTATTCCCAATGAACGAAAAAAAGAATCATCTCGACAGGTCGCATGCATCAAGAGAATTGATTGGAGAAAGATTTCCCAACATTTTGAGTAAAGCTGTGACATAGAGACATTGTGGGCAACTTTTGAATTCAGTTGAATGAAGTGAATTCAGATAAGAAAAAAAAAAGAAAAAAAAGATTTTCCTTTGGTACTAGGACCCAAACGCTGTACCTTGAGGATTGAAATTTTTACTCAAGTTTCGGTACTCTTTGAAAGCTTAGTAAAAGACTTCAAAATATATATTTTAATATATTCAATGAACACACTAAATAGTTTCAAATTCTATCAAAATGAAGTTAAAAACTTCCCGAACGCCTCTTTGACCCAGTTTTACGAAAATTTGACAAGATCTTTCCACAATCCATTTTCTCCGTGTAGATTCTTAAAACGATACTGAGAGCTCATTTTTATTACAACTTAAAAATACACAGATTTTGTTGCAACTTCAAGGGTGTTTGTTTTTTTGTGCATGAAATACCAACTTTGAAAAAATTATATAATCCTCTTTCTTGTTGCAGACTTAAGTACACCGTTCGAATTTTTCGCTAATCGCGATCCTATTCCTGATGTTTCTCGTGACAGGCATACTCCTTCTTCTGAAAGAAATTACCTCCTCTTCGTGACCACATGTTGGCGAACAGGAATCTGAATACGACGAAGGGTGATACCACTTCATGTGGAACCGTTGACACGGGATGTTCGCAGGGAGGAGTTTTATCGCCCTTGTTATGGTGCCTAGTAGTGGATGAACTACTTCATCTACTCGCGAGTCAGGGTCACCACGTCATAGGCTATGCGGACGATATACTAGTTATCGCGCGCGGCCAGCATCTGGATGCACTC
>JAABKJ010006490.1:0-21922 GCA_011634705.1 Andricus grossulariae
ATGCTTGTTTTCAAGGAGGGGGACAAAAAGTATGGTGTGTATCAAGGGCGTAAAGCTATTTTGCCTCGTGTGACTGCAGCCCTCGCTTCGCTCGGGGAGCAAATTCACACTCGTCAAAATAGCCTTCTTCACGCCCTTGATACACAATATACTATTTTGACAAACGGTTCCAGAAAAGATAAACTTTGAACAAAGAAAATTAATTTTATACAAAAGAAAAAAAAATGCAATCAAATACATCAATTTTGAAAGATATAGTTGGATTTTCAACTAGACTAAAATTTTTTACCAAAAATGGAATTTCAAATTTTCAATCAAAAGAATCAATTTTTAACGAGAAAAAATACAAAAAACTAAGAAATATGAGTTTTTTATAAATGTGATCAATTTCTAACCAAAGGATGAATTTGTATAAAAATAGTTGAGTTTTCAACAAAGAAAGATCTTCCAGTCCAGAAAAAAATTTTGAACCAATTTTTTCAAATTTTCATACCAAAAAGATCAATCTCCAACTAAAAAAGAAGTTAAATTTGAACTGGAATAATAAACTTTCAACTAAAGGAAGGAATTTTTAACAAAGTAGTATAACTTCCATCTAATTGGTGGAATTTTCAACCTGAAATGATATGAGTGAATTTGGTTATAATTATTATTTATAACAATGAAAAGTATTGTTTAATGTTAATCTCTTGTATCACGATATTATTCTTAAAATGAAAAGAATAAGATGCTGCATTAGAACAAAATTTTCTTGTTAAGAATACGATATGAGTGAATTTGCTTATAACAATCATAATTGTTTTTAAATTGCAGAATATTTTCTAAGCTTATATTCTTCTTCAGGAAGGAAAAGAAGTGACTTCACTGAAATGAAAAATTTTCTATGTTCAAAAATGCGCAATAAATGAATTTGTTTCAAAAAATTATTATTCAAAACAATATCAATTGGTTTTAAATGGTAATAGCTCATATTAAATTGAATGATTCCGTAGAAAATAAAAAGTGTCTTTGTTCAGAAATACAATATAAGCAAATTTGTTCACAAAAACTATTTATAACAATGACTCATATAATATATTGAAAAGTGTATGTACCAATTTTATAAGTTTTTGAAAAAATATCAATAAACGGAGGTAGTATAAGTAGGTAGGTAGTACAGATATAAGAAATTATTTTTTTATTGTCATTGTGTACTTCTGGATTCAAAAGAATTAGGGTTTTTGATAAAAAGCTAGAAAATTAGGCAAATGTGAGAGTTCAGGAACATCTTTCATTCGGGTGTTACCTTCTGTAAGTTCTGTTATTTCACACTATGTACTCAAGAAGTGACTTCATTTCTGAGTCCAGTAAATCCACTTATTAATGATTTACCAGAGAAATACATTCCTAGCTACTTAAACTTTGAAAATTTTTTCAACAAGACAACAGGAGCCATAAATCCAGTTCCTATTGCCAAATGATATACTGATAATACCCGAGCCCTGATTAAAATAATTCAGGAATTGCATCCTAGTTTAACAGAGCGATTAGCGAAAATCAGGTGCACCAGCATTGTCAACCAACTTCAAAAATCTATGGAAGGGGATGAAAACATCAGTTTTGATGAAGGGTCTCTGCCAATTTTGGAAGATAACGAAACAAATGACAATGAAATTCTCTTAATGGCTCTGAAAATCATTCAGCGGGACCTAAGTGCATTCCATCCTCGACGAAAATTCCTCGAATGAAAGGTCAATTTCCTTTATAATGTGTGTCCAAGAAATTAATTTCAAGGATTCATTTTACGCGCATATTAGAAACTTTTTGTCCGATTTAAAAATCGCTTAAAATTGTATTAAAATACAAACCTACTGTTAATACTCCAGTTATTTTATCTGAACCGACTCAACCAATATAACAATCCTAACCCTGGAGCCTACAAAATACCGAATATACTCCTCAAAAACTTTTCATTCGAAGCCCCAGACTATCTTCTCGATCTGTTTAACTTTACTTGGATCTGTAAAGTTTGTCCAAATAAGAAAGAATCCTTAATTCTCCTAATTCTCAAACCAGAAAAGAATGAACTCAAAGTTTACAGTTATCGACCGATTCTAGACTCAGATCGTTTTTGAAAAAAGAAAAATTCTTCAATGTGCATGAAAGTCTTTCCGACAACATCGATCTATATCCCCTTGTACAATTCGGAACTAATCTACGTGACGAATTCGTCAATGAATAACAACTCTCAACCGTTTCTTTGGATATTGAAAAATGCTATGAAATGGTCTGGAAATATCGCATCCTACAAAGCTTACTCGAAAATAGCATAGATAGTTCGATGATGAACTTTATAACGAATTTTGTTCCTCAAATATTAATACACGTAAGAGTAAATGGTTACATTCAATGATGTTGCGATCTGCATTTATCAACCTGTCAAACAAAATTTGGTTTGCCAACGATGTAAAAATATTCTGTAGTTAAAGAAAACTTGAAATAACATAGGGACTCATTCAAGACTGCCTTAACAAATCACAGAATACAACTGACAAGGCTGGCTTTATGTTTCCCAAATGGAAAATGACATACTCTCAACAAATAAATCATTATATCACAATCCCAGATAATTCTTGGGTAAGTACGAGTTGGAAGTGGTTGACACAATCAATATTCATAGGTGCATCTTTGACAAAAGCATAGATCCCTTAGTATCGATACTTGAAGGATGATTATAAACGTTGTCCCAATATCATGAAATCCCTTGATAAAAGAAACTTTGAAGCAGACCAAAAAACCACTAGCCAGCATTTGCAAGGCTTTTGTTAGATCCAAATTTCGATTAGAGTTCCCCAATTTATAACTCTGCACAACTCAGTGTTTCAGAAACAATTTATTCCATACATAATACAGGCCTCAGAATTGATTGGGATCTTTCTCCAGCTTAGGAAATCCTTTTGGAGAAATATCACGAGAAGTACAGGAAATATTCAAATCCTTAAGTGCCCTCCTACGCTAGAATGAACACTGTTCTACAAAAATTGAACATCGATTTGACAATGGTTGTCATCGGGAAACACACTTATCCAATTGAATACAAATTTGCATTCGCTGAAATAATAATCATATTCCAAGTCATATCTCTATTTATACTGATGGATTAAAATCAACGACTAAATGTGCATGCACTATGATTAGACCTCATAATCAATTTAGCGGTTGGCTGCAATAACAGCCTGCTTGTATTTCCAGAAGGCACTGGTCTTTGATTGTTTTTGCACATAACTTGATGAAGAACAAATTAAAAGCAAGTGACTACCAATAATACAAGTAGGCTGTTCTTGCATCCAGCCGTTCAATCTCAGTATAAACTAACGGATTGCTTCAATTTATTGAGACGGATTTACTGCTGACAATAATTCAGGTGAAAAAAAAACACCAAGAAATTTCATCGCATAGTGCAAAAAATAGTAAAAACCCTCTGGAATGATAAGTGGAAATGCCGTAACAACACCAAGCTGAACTAGGTTAGAGACTGTAACAAGTGGTTGACTATAACAAATGGTTGTTACAAATGGTTGACTGTAACAATTAGAACGATAAACGGATTCATAACATCCACATTTATTGCTTAGTATCAAACACTATCTACCAAAAATTGGACATAATTCTTCTGTAGCCACAGAGTGTATCAAACCTATTGTAGTCGCTAATAAATACTGCAGTTGATACAACTTTGAGCGTTTATTAAATGAAATGATAAAGACTAATTCTAATAAGCTTGAATTTTATTTTCTTTAGGACCTCAAACGCTCTAGGAATTTAGAGGTAACACCTGAATGGTAGTTTTTCCTACACTCCTACATTCAGCTAATTCCTTAGCTTTTAATAATAAATAAAAACAATCGTTCAAAATATTTGCTAATATTATAAAAGTTTTCCCTGACCTGGAAATTAAGAAATTTATAAAGTTGAAAGGAATTCTTATTTATGATATTTTGTTTTTGGAAATGCAGAGGCGGTAAGCAGAAAAAATTGGCAAAAAAAGAAAGTGCTCTATTGGCCGATGAAACAACAATGCTGACAACAATGACTGAGGAAGAGGAAGAAGACTGTGGAATCTCGATCAAGGTGACGCACGTAAATGTCTAAATTCTAACGACTTCTTCCACACTCAAGTCATACACGACACATTGCGCACATGCTATGACTGTGAGTAGAATAATTCTCAGAATCGCAATCGCATCAGTGAATGGTTCATATACGTTAGGGTGGTCCAAAAAAACACCAAAGTTCGAATTTCGTTTGGGTTAATGCTTCATTTTTTGAGTTTCAAAAAAAAGGTTACTACATTATTTTTATTATAAAACGTTTGAAAATGGTTTAAAACGGTTTCGCCCCCCCCCCCCACCGATATTCTCGATGGAAATACATGGGAAAAACCCCAATTTTTAGAAACATGAGACTGAAAGGCGTACAATTCTTTTTTCACATTTTATCACGAATCATCAGCACCTTCACCACAAAATAAACTAATTAGCAAAATATCACAAATAACACCTTCTCTGGGTAACATGAAATAATGAGTTTAAACCAAGGATCAACACGATCAATTCACTATGTTGTTAATTTTTCAAATAGTTTTTCATTGTTAAAATGTAACTTTTGTCTAAAATACTACAGAAAACTCCAGTTTTTTGCAAATTTCTCAATAAATTTGTTTGAAATGTACGTCTTCCAGATTCATAGCCGTGAAATTGAGAAAAAAATTTTTTTGAGAACCTAATCAAGTGAACCATTATCCCAAGCGGAAAAAAATAGTTGGCGTAGCGAGTTGTTCCACAATATTGTTTTAATACAAGTAATGTGACTTTCTACTGATAATCAGATGTTAAAAAAAATTGTCAAACAATTTATTATTATTTATAACAATATTCTTTCAGACCAATGCTAGAATGTAGCTGTTTTTTTTTAAATTTCCAACTTTCTTAGAACTTTTCACTAAGATCAAGGTATCCATGATTAAATGTTCAAAAACATAATTTTTCGAAAAATTCATTATGTTTTAATATTTTTAAAAATAATCTTTCAGGATAATGTAAGAAAGTTGCGGTTTTTATGTGAAATTTACAACCTTTCTTTAACTTTTGATTTAGGGTGAGATGATATGTAATTCATAACATTTAACAAAAATAATGTTTGAGATGATTTAATAATATTTATAACAATATTCTCTTAGATTATTGTAAGAAAGTTGCAGTTTTTTCTCAAATTTCAAACCTTTTTTTTTAACTTTTCACTAAAAGTACGGTAATAACTAATCGTATCTAACAAAAATTACACTTGAAACAATTTCTCATTATTTATAACAATACTCTATTGAAAACAAGTTGAACAATTTATACAAAACCTCGACTTCTTACATCTTCTCTAAGAGAAAATTGCTGTAAACAATAATAAATTGTTAAGAAAAAAATGTTTTGTAACATTTTATTGTCACTAAAAAGGTATATTTTAGATATTAAAAACAATTTCAAAATAAAGGAACTGCAAAAAAATATCTATGAGTGCCTAAAATTCGCAAAATCCGATTTTTAACTTATCGGTGTTTTTGAACCCTATACTACAGGCTTATGGGGCTCAGGTTCAAAAAGTAATTTCTGATTATGGGAAAATGTGTTAAAATTTATGGGCTTAGCGAAATCCTTAATTATCCATTTTTTCAAAACACAAATATACTTGTTAACTTTTTTTTGATTTGAACAAATTTGAAGGATGAGATAACGAAAAAGAAAACAATTTATTTCATTTCTATAAACAATTTATGTCAACAAATACTTCAGCCTGTATCCATTTCTTAAAAAAAAAAATGGATTTGTAATTTGTAATTTATTATCAAAATGGCATTAAGTAACAAACATTTTTCGTGTTTTAACAATAAATATTTTGACGATTGCTATAAACATCTTTTATAGTAAATGTGCTGTTTCACAATTTTTCTTAATCAGATCTTGTATTATATTTCACTGGTGATCTGAGACCAAAAATATTTCGAAATAAAAAATTATTTTTTTCTGATAGAGAAACTCCAAGATGTTTATTTCTTTATCAAAATGTTTATTGAAGGAGAGAGTTTTTTATTGCTGGCAAATTTTCTTGTTTCTTCAATCATATGAGTATTATGATAATATTTTAAATGTACATAGGGGCTAATCGTTATCACTTATAAATGATAAAATTAGAAATTGATAAGTTGTAGTATAATATAAAGTTTTGCTTTTAATAGAAAAATAAATAGAGAAATGGAAAATTATAAAAAGATAGTAAAAATGTTATCTTTTAACAGGTTGACTTGATTCGATCAAAGGAGACCAGTCCTTATAAGGTGAACGGTACTGCTTCAGCTGAGACGTCTGTATAACAATAAATTTATAAAGAAAATCGTTAAAAATTAAATTTCGTCAGGGAGATTTACAATAGTACTCTCCACTGGAAATATCAAGTGTTATTTATAACACAATGAATTTGTTAAAACATAAACAAAGACAAAAATATATTTTGGTGTTGTGCAGTGGTTTTTCTAGTCATTTTTAAATTTTCACTGATGTTTATGTAAAAGTCAAAAATACACTATAGGTTTCTCCAATGAAAAGCTCTTTGTGAGAAAAATAAAATAGGCTTAAACGTAAAATTAAATGAAAATTAAATTAAATTTAAATGAAATTAAATCTAATATTTTACTTTTTTCTTCAAGAGAGTGATAGATTTTAAGCTCTGTAAAGTATACAAACTGACTTTATTATAATAATTTTATTTTTTTACTTTTTATTCTGTGAAATAACAATAAACACTGGTATCAATTAACATAATTATTTCCTTTATATCACATGTTTTTTAATCTTACATTTACTATTCAGTAGGAAAATAAAACAATATTGTAAATATTACGTTTGCAATGTAACTTGCATGCACTTCACGCATAACTTAAATATATGGATAACTTGTACTTACTGTTTTAAGAAACAATAAACTGGATAAAAATTAGATTAATTATTTCATAATTTGAAGCGCAAATGTTCATCATTGACACAATTATATAAAATGTTATTATTTGGACCTTAGTGCAAAATAGCTGAATTCTCTAATCACATTATTATTTATCATAGAGTACACAAAAATGATAAGAAACATTTTTCTTCAGTCAAATAGAAACCTCGTAAAATCATTTCCATATTAATGTTATTATATATAAGCATACACTGTTTACGAGTATAATCTCTTAATCTAAATCAGTTAACAATTCACTGACTGAAATAGTAATTAGTCATTTCATTGATGAATCAGTGATTTCATACTTATTTAGTATTCACTAATCGATTCAGGAACACAGGTGAAACATATATTGTAAGTTGTATAATAAATAAGCACGGCTGGTATTATTTTTTTAGTTACTTAGTAAAAATAATTTCATAATATTATACATTTTTTAAATTGTAATATTGATAAGTATGGGAGTGTGGATATGTGTATTAATACCTACAATGTTGTTAATAAATAAACCTTGGAGATAAATTGTTTCATATTTATTCCCTGAACTGTTTTTAACTCGGTTGGTACAAAAAAATGTCGATTTCTTACTATAATAAACAAAAAGCCGTAATTTCTTCGAGGAGGTTTAAACAAAAGTTTAAGCATAACATTTTTCTTTTTAGCAAAACGGATTTTTGAATTCTTGATTCTAAATATGACATGTCGAGCTACTTTAATGAATATTGATAGAAATGTCATAAAAATAAACAAACGAATCACTGTGTCACCTTCGTAGCTGTGAATTATTTATTGTTTCAATTTTATTTTTAAATCAATTTTTTTAATTTTTGAAGATTTTCTGAAATGTGAGGAATACTTTGATTTAGCTTAAAAGATTTTAAAAAGTTCATCTCTTTTGGTATAAATTTATTCTTTTTTTGGTTAAAAGTACAACTGCTAGCTTTAAACTTTGTCTGCTTAGGTTTGGCATTTAAGTATTTTGTTGAAATATCGTCATTTTTGGTTGAATTAAACTGTCCTTGATCAAAAATTAAAATCGCTTTTAGTTGAAATATCAACTATTACATTTTTCTTTGAATATTCATCTTTTTGGGTTAACATTGGGGTATAATTTTATTTTTCTGGCCAATCATGAATCATTTTAGTTAGAAATTAATATCCTTGAGTGAATATGTAACCATTTAGTTGAAAATTCGTACTTTTGCTCAATTAAAATCTGATAAAATATTTTTAAAACACCTTCAATCTCATGAAAATGCTTTGAAATTACCTCGAAATACTAAAACCATGAAGAGTCCTTTTAGGTAATAGAAGTTTTTATGAAATACTTTAAAATCTCGTGAAAGTAGGAGATATTCGTTGGAATAACACGGAAAAGCTGATAATATTTAAAATAAAATGGAATTTTTGCAATCCTATGAAATCTCTCAAAATCCTGTAACATCTGTCTATGTTCACATGTCGAGTAACTAGCCCTTCAGATTTAGATAATTATAATAATTATATTATGGATGATAATTCAACTAAGTGAACTGTAAAGATTTCAATTCTTAGAGAGAAAACATAATCATAATGAGATTATTGTTTATATTTTTGTGATAAAAAAATATCTTTGGGAGCTTCTGCGACAGTGATTGAGATTCGAGGTTAGAGGAGGCTGCTATTGTTTCAAGATAAGTTCTTCTCCTCTGAGTAATTTCTAAAATATTATCGTCTCTTCAAATTTCCAGTTTTTTAAAGCTTTGAATGGGCCGTTGAATTAGATACTCTATAAATTCTTCATGTTTAAATCAGTTATCTAAAACCGAAGAGATTATATGAATGCTGACATCAATTTTAATGTATTTTGTAACCAAACTTTTTTCCTTCAAGCTGAACTTTATTAAATGTAAATATCTTAGAAGGAAAAACTTGATGCCTTTAATGTAAGAGATAAGGACTGTAGTGTAGATTGTATGATCAAATGCTGCGGTGGAATATTCAGTAGTTGCATTGTTAATCAAACTCATTATTAATACATCAGTTTTCCTTATTATAATTTAATATGCGGATCGTCTGTACTCTAGTCTTATCCTTGGCCGTTATTCTTAATTCTGTTGGTAAGTATACTACTATAATATATTTATATTGAAGTAACTTTTTTTCAAGCTGTATGTAAATCCGGATTCTAAACTAAGGAATTTCATACGTACCCAACTGTGTTGGGTCTTATCTATGCTCGTAAAAATATGGTACCCTCCCAACTATGCAATAGAGTTTACACAGTACTTACAGCTTATTACTAATTAATATTAAGTGATTTAAGTTACGTTTTTGCCTAAGTGTCTGCGTGTAAAAGATCCATATAATTTTCGAAAAGAGACAAGAGACACAATTCGACTTCACAAATCTCATGTTTAGATCATTTAAATTGAAAATACTTAAGCAAGTGACCTAGACAAAACTCTCGATTATGTTCCCAACGATATAATGATATTTTAAAATCCTCAGAATCCACCTTTAGCACTTTTGAAAAAAGAATTAAAAAATTTCTCTATGCAAAACACCATACAATTTAAAAATTGAATATATTTACACAAGTCACACTTAGAAAACTATGTGTTCCAATCGCCTAATTATATTTAACAACCCCGAAAATCTACACCCTTTACTTTTAAATAAACAAATGCAGAATGTATCAAAAATCTTCTTCATAACACTCAAAGTTGTGTTCATAATACCATGAAAATATACAAAAGCCCCCAACATACAACTCTAGCTCTTTTGAAGAAACAATTTCAAAAAGCTGCTTCTAAAACATTCACTACATTCAAAAATGGAAAGTATCACACAAGTCACCTTCATAAAACTTCAGCTTATGTTTCGATCCCATGGTAATATTCAAAATTTCTAAAAATCCACCCTCAGCACTTTTAACGAAACAATTGCAAAGTGTCTTCATGTAAAGCAGCCATTAAATTTAGAAGCTTATAATAATTAAAACAGCCAAATTTGCAAGGCTCCAGTATATTATATTGATATCCCCATAGTAATAATTAGCAGACCCAAAAAAAAAACCACAATAATAATGAACAATTCCAAAAAGTAACCCCAAGCACTTTTGACGAACCCATCTTAGCTGCTTTTGACTTAAACATCAAAAAAGTGTTTAAATAAAAAATAGTCATACCAACCAACTTCACAAGACTCTGGTATATATATTTAAAGGTCCAAAGTAATAACCGAACAATCTGAAGAAAGTACCCCCAGCGCATTTGATGAACCCTATCTCAGCTACCACCATTTAAAAACGCCAAAAAAATTTGAATGAAAAATATTAACAACAGTCGCCTTTGCAATAATATGATAGATATCCTTATCTCCACAGTAATAATCAAACAGTTGAAAAAACTACACATTGCACATTTAGTGAACCCCATCTTAGCTGCGTTCAATTAAAAACAGCCAAAAATTAAAAAATTGGAAATATTACAATACTTACCTTTTCAAGACTCTAATCAATATTTTTATATCCACAGTTATAATGAAGAATTTAAAAAAAATACTTCTGGCGCATTTGATGCACCTAATATTAGCTGTTTTTAATAAAAATGCGCAAAAAAGTTAAAAACGAAAAATAATCACACCAACCAATTCAGAAGACTCTTGTAGATATTCATATCCTCACAATTATAATCAGCAACTCAAACACCAGTGACGTTACTGGATTTCCCTCAGAAATATCTTGACGCGTTTTCTTCATTTAGGCCAAAAATGTATGATTTTTTTAACAATGGCATTGTTATGGAACATTGTGCAATTATTGTAAATATAATTATCAGTTGGAAAACAATTTCAAGAACGTTAGGAGATTCCTTAATACAATATCTCCAGGTGTTTTTCAACCATTGTGATCAATAAATTGATTAAAAATTACAATGTTAATGAAATTTTTCCAGGTTTTTGATATTTAAATACCAACAAATATAAAATAATCCAGCGACATCTTCAGATTTCCTATGGGCCTCTTCAAACATTAAAAACATGCAAAAATGTTAAAAGAATTGACATCGTTCAAATAATTCAATTATCGGTATGGTTAAATAATCATCTGGAGGTGTTTGAGTATTCAATCTGTCAACATACCTAAAATTGTTTTTCGACTAATAGTTTTATTCCAGATAATTCCTAAATATTTTTTGAAACAGTTAAATTATTTAAAAAATCATATTTTCTGTAAGATCTAAAAAAGTCTAGAGATATTTTCGAAAGAAATCCAATGATCTACTGGCTTTTAAGATGGGGCTATTAGTTTGTAATAGTACATGTTTCAAATCCATATGCATAGCTGAATTCGAGGTCTTAAAACTGACTATTTTTAATTTTTAAATTTAGTGGGTATTTTGCGTGGATAATGCAATAGTTGAATTCCCAACCAAAAGAGATTCTTTCTCAACAAAAAATGTAGTAGTCAACATTTCAACCAAAAAATATTTAAATTTCAAATAAAAGACAGTTGAATTCAACCAAACAAGACGAATTTAGAAGAACATTGTTCAATGTGCAACCAAAGAGATATATAAAGAAGCAACATGGCCAAAATAAAATCATTCTGACTTTGAAATAAGGAGATACTTTGAATAATTATTTTAATAGAAAATATGTGTATTCATGCCTTAATGAACAACTTTTACTCCAGGACTTTTTGTTTCTCAAAATTTGCTCGACTCCTCTTGGGCTTGAAGAAATGCGCGTATGACTTATACAATGTTTATGGTGAAAACGTATAACTTTTGAACGAACGGAAAATTTTGTTATTTGCTCTGCCAATCCTTGAACATCATGGAAAATATTTCCTGTGAATTTTTTTAGAAAAAAATTTTTAAATTGGCTGAATTACATCGAGCACATGTAAAAAACTTGTTTTCTGAAAAACGAGCTTTTCGGGCAGAGCCATTTAGCGATAAAAATTTATAGGCTGTTATACAATGCGGCCCCTTTATAGCAACCTCATGTAAAGCTTATGGTATACCAACAAACGATCGTGTACTATAAAATAATATAAAATCCTTCATTCTTGTTTCAGAATTAAGTTCACAGTCAAAGTTTTTGCCTGGTGATGATGCTGATCCTAGTTTTCCACGTTTGGTACCTTTTGCTTCTTCTCCTGAGACAAGTTCTCTTTCTCCTGCCAGTTCTCATTCCTCTGCCGATTCTACTTCTTCTGCTGACCATTCCCTTCGTTCCAGGTCCAGGTCTCCTCTTGCCAATAAACCTTTTGCTCGCGTTCTTGGATTTAAAATTGAACAGCTTAAATTTGTTCAACTTGTTCCCAAGAATAATCCGAATCGGATATTCGAACTTCGAAGATACTTTTTTCCTCCCGATAAACCAATTCGATTGCTGAACCAAAATCGTCTCTACCCTATGCCAACCGAAGCACAAATTGTATTGTCAACGTCTAATGGTGACGCCTTCGCAACATTGAATAAAAAAACATGCAGAAATTCGAATTTTCGTGGAATATATGAACCTACTAATTTGGGGTCAAAACGGGTGAAAATAAACATAGAGAGCGGAGCGGTTATAGAATTGACCACCGAAGAAATCGCGGAATCTCCAATAAACAGCAGAACCTCAATCAGGAAGTCGTTTAATGTGTATCGTGTATGAAACACAAACTTTTAATCGTTCAATATTCATTTTTTTGAACCCAAAATTGCTTGAAATGATATAATTTCAAATATGCACAAATTTATTGATTAACTTTTCAATTTTTTTTCAGATTAAGATTAGTAAATATGATAGCGCTTTGCGTTTGAATTGAGTGCATTGAAAATGCGACATTTTCCATATTATGTTGACTACTATTACTAAATGTGTGTCTTCTTATTCATATATAGCAAAATAAAGTAAAATTTTTATTGTTCATCATTATTTTCTTTTAGTTACCTTTAAAACATTTTCATATATCAACCAACTTTAACCTAAAAAATGTATTACAAAAAGTTTTTTGTTCCGGAATATTATTCTTACATAGTATGCGAAAAAAAATAATAATCGTGGCAGCGCTTTTTTCAAAATTGAAAATTTTGTTTCTACACAAGAAATACAATTTTTAATAAAAAAGTGTTTAACTTCGGGACTGTTAAGAACTAAATATAAAGTCAAAACTGTTCTACAAAATTTTTTGTACAATTATAACTGTTAAATCTACAAAGGGTTATATATTCCTTTTGTGCGAAAGGTTATCAAAAATTATACTTCTGGACTTAAAATTTTGAATGAAATTTTTGGGACGAAATTTTGTATTAGAAAATCTTGTTTCTTTATTGAAAAGTACTTTTGTGGCAACATAAAACGGTATCTGATAAATATCATCCAGCTTCAAGGATCTTTCGGTTAAATTTGGTTGAGGCTCTCAGTGACTAAGGTTTTACGTAAAAAAGCATTTTAAGTTTTCAAGATATCAGAATATGTCGAAAAGGAAAGTTGAATATTTTGAGAAACTTTTTTTAGTGTGCAGGATTTAAGCAACTTTAGGAAAAATTTGAAACATTAAAAAGAATATTTTGAAAGGATTTTCAAAAATTCCAAAAAAATGGTAGAATTTTGAAGATTACGCAAAAATTTCAAAGGCTTTTAAGAGTCTTGATGGGGATCCAGAAAATAAAAAAATTTTCCTAAGGTGGTTGTCGTGCCAAAAAATCAGGTCCCTGAAAACAAAGTTTTCTAAATTTTTGATAATTGCAATGTTATGTTTTATAGTCATTTTTTATAAAAGAGAAAACGTTATTTTCTATTAAAAAAAATTAAAACTCACAAAGAATAATTATTTTACGATGGCTTTTGTAATTTAATTTTTTATTACTGTCTCTTTTTACCAATTTCTTAAAAATGATTCAGCTTTAATGACTCATGGCTCATTTTTCCAAGCAAAACATTTCCTACAAATCTTTTGTTTCTAATTTATGAAATATGTGAATAATCTTTGAATAAACTTGTTTGTTCAAATAAAGGATCCATCATTCAATAAAATGTGACTATTTTTTTAAATCTATTAAAAGTTGTATTAGGAATAAATTTAATTCCAAAAAGCATTGTTGGAATAAATGTTTCTGAAAAGTTTGAAATTTTTTTATTGAAAATAATGTTCTTTCTTTGATACAACATCATGAGTAATATTATTTTGATTCTTATAGTCGTAGAAAACTTACTTTTCCCAGAGATGTAATTTTTGGCACGGCAACTACCTTAGGATACTTGGAACAATTTGTGATGAATTTTCATTTAGAAGAATTAATCTTGCAATATATCAAAAAATTTAAAAAGATTTCAAACATATTTTGCTGAAAATTTGTCTTTCTTTATTGAATTCAATTTTTTGTTTGAAATGAAAATTTGTGTTACTTTGATTATCAAATTATTCGTTAAGACTTAATCTTTTTGTTTGAATATGTAACTACTTCGTTAAATGTTGAACTACCATTTTAAAACGTAACTTTTTTGATTGAAGCTTTATTATTTCAGTGTCATATTCATCTTTTGGGTTGAAAATGTAACCAATAAAGATTTAAACATTTCAATAAAAATGGAACATTTCTCTTGAAAATTCATATTTTTGGTTTAAAAATTTAACTTTTTCATTAAAAATTCGTTTTTTTCTTATAGAAAATTCATCCATTTGGTTAAAAACTGAACTGTTTGCTTTAAAATTAACTTATTTGTTGGAAATTAATATTTTTCGGTTAAAAACTGCAAATATTTTGTTGAAAATTGAATTTGTTGTTGGAATTTCAATTTGACACATCTAAAGGCTTAAAAAATATTTTTGGATTTTCATAAGAATCTCAGGAGGATTGTACATAAATTCAAATAAAACCTCTCTTTTTAAGGAAGCAATAAATGATCAAATTTGTGTAGGCACAGCTTTAGAAATTTGACTGTATCAACTATTGGTACTTATTAATGATATTCTATTCTGTAATTATAAAGCCCAAACCTACTCTCTTTTAAATACATATTGATTTAAAAATATTTAATTATGTGAGTGAAAACGATATTTAATGAATGTCATTTTTATTTACAAACATTTTACTCTCGGTGAACAAAAGCTAATCATTCGTTACAGTTGCAGTGATACTGATTTGTGGTTTTTATTTCCTCTTTGCTTTCCCCTCAGCAATGACAATTAAGTGTGTTAGGATTCATCGTTCAAAGCAGCTAACCTCTTCAGAAAGAATCAAATTAATGATAATACCATATTGAATTCAATATATAGAGAGCTTTAAAATCGCAAGCTTTCAATACGAAATATATTGCATTTTCAACAAAATAGTTCAATTTTCAACAAAATAATAATTTTTCTTATTGTTTGATTTCCTAAACCAATAGTGGAATTTTAAACCAACAGAGATGTATTTTCATCCAAAATATAATTTAATTTTCAATCAAACAGTTGTATTCTTATCATAGTTTTTAACCCCAAAGAATTATTTTTTAACGAAGAAGATTAATTTTCTACCAAAAAAGACCAATTTTTAACGAAAGACATGAATACTTGAACACATGAATTTTGTTAACGCAGTTTTTGGACGGCCACCAATGGTCGCTTTTTAATTTCATTCACAGGCGATTTATTTTTGGTGTTGGCTAGTATAACGGAATTTTCTGTAAGCTTAGTCCTGAACTAGATGCAGAAGGTGTTATTCTTACAGAAAATCTCCTAACAATAGACAGTTTGAATAAATTGACTAGTTAATTGCAATAAACAAATACTTTATTTCAAAAAGGAAAAATGCATAAAGCTTGAGTCACAGGTTTCTGAAAATTCTTTTACAATTTAGTAATATTCACGAATCATGAATGACTATTCAGGGTGGCGTGTCCGATCTCCCTCTTAGGAGTCGGAACGCCACTCACGTAAAGAGGGTAGAACTAGTGAGTGAGAGAAGCGACCGAAAGAAAAGGACAGCTGCCAGGTTCAACTCACAGTAGTGTGGTGGCGCACAGTCAGAATGCGTTATATGCCACGCAGGCCTTTGTGGCTGCCGCTAGTCGGTTGTCCAGGGGTGGGATGACTTGGTTCAGCGCGCAGATTCTCCGCGGCAGCTTGATCCTGTTTTTCCAAGCTCTCTTGCACGTGCGGGAATCCCATCCACTACGCATGCGCTAGGAAAATCTCTTCTTCGTGGTCCCTAGCGATAGCAGACATCCAATGCAGCCAACCTCACAGAATCTGACAGTTGTTGTTATTGTTGTGTGGGGGTGGTCGCTCCACCCTCTCCAATCGAGTAGAATATGAATTTAAGAGTAATACGAAAAGAAATTACAAGAAATAATGAGAATTCTATAACATGGAAATCCGTGGTCTGGCAAGTATTGGTTCCGGTCAGATGACGTCAACTCCCTAGTTTTGAAAGGTGATCAGTTGTTCGTATTTTAAAATTGTTTGACTTAGATGAAATGCTAAAGTAAGATTATGAAAAATACTAGTGGATAGAAAAATTAATCAGGATGTTATGATTTGATACTAGCCGTCGAATTCTCATATTCTAGGCTAATTTTTCATCCAGAGTTTTTAAGTTATTATTGTATTTAGCAATTTTTAAATTATATACAACAAAAGAAATTACAACAAGGACTAGAATTTTCTTGAATAATATTCGTAGAACTCTTATATTCTCGGCTAGTACAGTAACTGTTTGCAGACAGGCCGTGGATTTGATTCATGATTCCAAACTCATATCCCCAGTAAAGTTTTGAGGCGGAATTTTATAGATCAAATGTATTTGTGCGGGGTACAAATTACCCCGTCAGAATGTTTAGGTCATATATAGGCTGTATATATATTTTGAAATTGACGAACCAAACTTTTTGCACCATATCTCCTGTTTTTTTTTGCATTCTCAGCCACACGCCTCACACAACGCGACGCGCACACAGTCGAAAGGCCTTTGCAACGAGACTAGTCTCTATATTAAGTGGACTCGTCAGTTAAACACGAGGCCAACAAAGTTTCAAAAATTTTCACAGAAAGTTATTTTGAAGCTAATGGACCGTTTATTTATATTAAAATTATGTTTAAATAATATTTCTGTTATCATCTAGGAATTTTAAGAAACTGTATTTAATTTTCAGAGACCATTTTTGAATACCCTACTAAAAAAAAGTCAGGAATCGTCACAAATGGTCAGAAGTTCTGACGATTCCTGAACATCCTGATCATTCCTGACGAGTCTGACTATTTCTGAAGATATGCTAAATCACACCCTATCAGGTAGCTCATCGGCTAGGACCGCAGGTAGGCCAACCCAAAAGGATTAAAACTTGAAAATAATTTTTTTTCAATGTCGCATATACATATTCAAAAGTTAGAAATTCAGGATCTACGGGTTTTGTCGATTTCAGACACCTAAAAATTTGCCTAACAAATTTAAAATTAGGATAAATATAACGTATCTTGTAAAGGGAAAGAGATACGTCAAAACGGAAAATATTTTCAGATTCACCTTCAGAGGCATATAACATATAAATATTAATAATTAAATATAAGTAAAAAGATAATATGCATAAATGAATAAAAATAAATAATATAAATAACCTGGGAAATATAAAAGGGATTAGGTTTTATGACATTCTATTCTTGGAACCCTAATAAAAAGGATTATCCATCGAACCCAAGCTCTGACGATTTCTGAACAGTTCTCATGAATTCTGACTTTTCCTGACGATTTCTGTCGAGAAACGTAACAAAAGTGGTCAGAAGTCCTGACTTTTTTTCTGACGATTTCTGACTTTTTTTTAGTAGGGAGTATAATTGACACTTCAAAAAAGGCCACTTGAAAAAAAATACATAACTTGACACTTGTAACTTGAAACTACAATATAATCAACTTACGAGTAGGTGGCACAAAAAAGGGGGAAAAAGAACTTTTGGCCGGAAATAGCGGAAATTTCCAGAAATAGCGCTCGTAAGTGTAACTAAACAATACAAGCCCATCCCATCTCACCCAAAGCTCACTTGTAAGCGCGACATTCGAAATTCCAAAAAGGCGGTCACTTGACCGCCCACGCGAACGGATTAAGGTTAAGATGGTTTGTGTTGACAATACATGCCGTTCTTCAGTTGGCAAGTGAACTACGAGAATCCTACAATATTCCGTGTCTTCCCACGAGAAGTTTAAATCAGAATTTGTTAGATAATTTGTTTGCCGCTATCCGACAATCAAATGGCTGTTCTCAGTGTCCGGCACCTTTGCAATTTAAAAATTGGCTTCGACATTCTTCAATCACTCACTTGGGAAAATGGTCGAAATGAACAAATCGTGATGATGATCATAACGATATGATCGTTAAGTACAGTAAGGTGACGCATATTGTTTTGCAGCAACCAGCAGAAGTTCCATTAATTGAAATAGAAATACCGCCGCGTGAAGAATCATTGCCCTCCGAGTCGCTAGGCTTTACCTTATATACTGCTCTATTCTATTGTTCGGGTTACGCAGTAAAGCTGTTTCTTGCACAACACCAATGCAATCAGTGCAGAAGCATACTTCAAGAAGAAAACAATAACCAATAGAAGGATTAGCAAGCGTTCACGCTTTTAAAATCGTATGTCGATACCAATGGGCTGAATTTAGTTAAAGAACCCATTTTCCTGGCTTTAAATGAATGAGGAAAAAAGTATTCTGAGTTGATTGATAATATGTGCAATTTGAAAAATGTCGCACAAAAATTTGCATGTTTCATTCAACAAAGTTGTCTCTCTGTAAGTCTATGTTCTTCGGACAGTACCCTATCATTCATGAGAACATTTCTGCGGGTAAGATGTCACTGGGAGGCACGATTTAGAAAATACAAATTACAAGAAAATAAAAGTGCAAGTAAAAATACTAGTTTATATGAGTTTATAATACTGTTTAAGAAAAAGTGTGAAAACAAATTAACTCTTATGCAATCCACTTTGTGCAATAAAAAATTATTTGATACCTTTATTTGTTTTTGTATTATTATTCCCTTTTTTTATGATAATAAATAGAAAATAGTGAGCTCATGTTACTTTGAAGAATGCTATGACATTCAAATTTCGCGGTCATAGCGGACTTGATCTTGCAACCGAGACAGAGATGGCGCTGAAAATCGTGTACGCGAAAATACATTAGGCTCTCATGACAGCATTCCACTTTCTACTGGGTGAAAGCGCAACTTTGCGCGCGCTTGTTTAAATGAGAAGTGTTGAATTTTTGTAAATAATATGATACATTCTTGATTGTGAATTGAAAAAAACAAAAAATCCTTGTTAATGACATTTGTATCAATTATTTCACCAACTTTCAAATTAAAATCACACATGCCAAAGTACTATAATTATTAAAAAAATGTGTTGAGTCAGTTTATAGCAATTTCATGTCGAATCATCTGAAGAATTTCAGATATTGTCAGTAATTTTGATGAAAATTCTAGTATTCGTTTTTTATTTTGTTGAAAGAAAAACCATAATTCATTTTTGAAAAAATACAAAAACTTAGGAGATATTCAAAATTGAATATTTTGGTTCTTTTTTTCTTGAACTTTCATAACTTTGGTGATTTCAATGATATTAAGGTATATTTTTTTAATGATTTGTAATAAGACGTAAGCCAAAACGATGCACATGATGTGAATAACCACGAAAATAATATACGAACGATAGCAGAATATTATAATCATATGCACGAACTTCAGGGTTCAGACTCTCAGACGCTGGGCACACCATGCCACGGTGTATGTTCTTAATTATTTCTTGAAAACTAAGGGAGATCTCATTTTGATATTTATAGGGATTTTTTAAGCTATTTATAAGAAAAAGTGAAAAGTATGACATGCGACATCTGGCGACGTTATAAGTGACAAGCACTTTCACCGTACGAGATTTTGAACAGCGCTATCTATCTTTCGGACGCAAAATTACCCCTGATTAGCACTCCATGTAATATATGCTCTAAGCCTGGTACAAGATGCATGAGGGCCCTTTCACACGATTTAAGATCCGCAAGTTGCGGACTTGGACAAGTCATAAGAGCAGATGGCAGTGACTGTAAATTACCAAATTTCTGACCAAATTTACCGTAAATCCGGTAAATCGTAGTTTTCATATAAAATATTAACAAGTGAGTCATTATTTATATATATGTAAAACAAGATATTATTAAATGCACGAGTTCATTTTGCAAAGAAAATCCTACTAAAATTATTGGATCAAGGAAAAATTGAAGAAGTGTCGAGTCGTTAACGAACATAACCTCGTTAACATAACATAGTCAATTGAATATGCCTATTGAATGGCTATGTAAAGTGACAGAATAATTTAACTTCCTAGAGGTATATAAATTATTAGCTTTATTTTTTCCAGCTGCCGACAAGTCGTAAGTAATAATTATAATTGTTATCTTACATGTTTCAGTTTTGTTACGTGTTTGTCATTTCACCAAAATTAATTAACTGCCGGATAAGTTGTTCGTAGGTTATGTATCTTCTATAATTTTGGTTTGAAAAATTTATATCACTTACGTACATTAAAAAGTAATTGTTTAATATAAAAGTCATTGTAACTACTTAAGCAGTTATTTCATTGTTAACAACAATGATGAAAATGTTAAAAATTGTTTCGTAAATATTGAATTTTAAATCCCTGCCGATTGAACGGCACTGAAACGGTACTGCCCAGTGCCGTTTCAGTGCTGCTCATTTAAAGCTACTCAGATTCCAGATTTAAATGCCTGCAGAAGTTTCCTTTATACCTGCGACTAGGCTACCAAGTGGACCAGCTGAAAGGGATTGAGAAAATTCATCAATTGAAAAAAGTGTTAATAATTTGAAAAAATTTTGAAAAGGAATTCGGTTGGTGGCGGCCAACTACTGTAAACCACTCTGCCCGCCTGCTACGTGACGAATAAAATAGAACGATTATATGACCGTCGCATCACTCTCAGTGCCGTTTAGGTGCCGAAATCGGCCAAAACAGGCACTCAAACGGCACCGGCGGCTCAGTGCCGTTTCCGTGCCGTTTCATCGGCAGGGTCATTGTTTAAAAAAGTTTTTTGAAACAAATACAGTATTTATAAAGGAAAAAAAACTTTAAAATATGTTTTCGAAAGTTTGTACCAAGACAAGACTTTTTTCCGCCTACGGTTTTTTGTACAATTGCCGTTCTCAAGTTATAGCGTTGTGAATAATTAAATTTGCACTAAAATTGAAATATTTGTAGATATATATTTATATCAGCATTTAAATAAAAAAGGTCGAGAAGAGGCAAATTGATTCTCAAAATGCGTAGACAGGCAGGAAAAATATATTTTCGATCGAAATAAAGCTTGTTTATATGTGCAAATTGAAAATAGAAAATATTTTAAACAACGATTTGTGCAATATTCCGTACATTTTTGTCAAAAAGACTGTTTTTTACATTTGTTTTCAAACAAAAGTTTTATTTCGATCGGCAAATTTCTTTTTCTTGTCCGTTGTACGTGTCTTAAAAATTCATTCGCATTTTTTCGTCATTTTTTTGCCAAAAAGGTGCTGAGATATCTCTGCAAATATCTCAATTTTAGTGAGAATTTAATTGTTTATATCGCTATAATAATTTGAGAACGGTGAATTGTACAAAAAAAGTGTAAGCAAAAGAACGTCTTTCTTAGTCCAAACTTTCCAAAACATATTAAAAAATTTTTTTCTGCAAAACTGTATCTGTTTAAGAAACTTGTTTAAACAATTAACGACCAACTGTTCCAAAATGTAAAGCAACTTGATTCTACACCTCGCAGCTAGATTATTAATGAAATATAGGAAATGTTAAATATATATATACATACATATATATATATATATATATATATATATTTAAAAGTTTGTCATAAGGACAACCGCAGGATTT
>JAABKJ010006491.1:0-21922 GCA_011634705.1 Andricus grossulariae
GGGAGAAGGGAGAAGGGAGAAGGGAGAAGGGAGAAGGGAGAAGGGAGAAGGGAGAAGGGAGAAGGGAGAAGGGAGAAAATTAAATTTTTTTGGATAAAAAAATATTGTATCGTTCCTAATCAGAGCACTGCTTTGTTGGTTCAATGGTAATTTCTTTTTCGTGTGGTTGGAAGCAAAAAGAGACAAAAAATCAATTGAAAAAAAAGGATAAGAAAGTAAGAAGAAGATTACGTTGAGCTTACATGTGGCAGGTTCAAAATCCAATGATGTAGAATAAAGAAGACAGAACAAAAATTTTAATCGTGATAAGTGTAAAGAAGAAAAGTATTACAAGAAAGGATAGCAATGCGATGTAAGATGTAAAAAAAGGATTAATAGTAAAAATTGTGAAAATGAAAGAAGAGGGGGAAAGATAGTAAGGACATATGTAGACGGAGAGAAGGAGAAATCATAGAAGATAAAAGATTCGATGGATGAAAATAAAGAAAGAATGAACTTGTAATAGGAGATTTTAATGCAAGAACAGGAGATAGAGAAGGGACTGAATTGGTTGGAGAGCGAGGAAGAATATCAAAAGACAAGGTACTGAATGGGGATGGAATGAAATAGTTAAAGAGCTTGATGGAGATTGGATGTTTCATTTCAAATGGAAATATAGAGGGTGGTGAGGAAGGGGAACAACGCTTAGGAGAAGAAAAGCCAACGGTAGTTGATTATGTAATAATAGAGGAGGTCACAAATGTCAAGAGAATAGAGGTGGATTATATAGATCAGGGTTACTTTCCCATTGAAGTGGCATCAGATATAGAAAAGAGTAATACAAATTCAAGGAATAGGTCAATAATATAAAAGTGGGAGGAAGATATGTTTTTTAGAGGGCACAGTAACAAAATAAGTTAGTGAAGGAGGGAGTAGAAGAAAATGAGATGAAGGATGCAAAGAAAAGAAGGAGGAGAAGAAGGAATTGTGAAGACAGAGAAAAGAGAAAAGTATGAAAAAGAATATAGGAGTAAAAAGGAGTATACTGAGATGTTTGATATAAAGAAAGAGAAGAATAATAAATCGTTTACAGAAGAAGCGAAGGAGTTCAGGACGAAAAAAGTGGTTTGGAAGGTAGCCAATGGAGACAAAGAGAGAGAGAGAGAGAAGAAAAAGAGTGGAGCAGGATATTTAGATGGTAAAATGAAAAATCTATTTAATGGATTTTCTGGAATTTGTGTTATGGAAAGAAGGGTTAGTGATGCCGGTATACAAAGAGAAGTAGGCTAAAAATAATATGGCAAAAGTGACGGAGCAGAGATGGAATGGAATAAAGCTTGAAGGGAAGATAAAGGAGAGAAAGGAAGGTAGATAGTGCAAAAATGTTTATAGAAGGTAGAAAAACGGAGAGGAAGGGTGATAGATTTAACAAGATGGACTGTGGTATATAAAGAAGTGGAGAAAAGAGGCAGTGGCAGAAAATGAATAGAAAGATGACGAATGATTGGAAAATCAAAATATAGTATATTTCTAAAAAGGGAGGAGCATCAAAGTACTTAGAAAAGGAATAGCGAGAGGAGATAAACAAAAATGTCATGATTCAGGTGGGAAAAGGAGGTAAGGGAAGATATCTGTTGAAAAAAGGGAATAGGTAATGCAGAAACTGTGATTCAGAAAAGGAAAAATGCGAGAATGTATGGGAAGGATGGAGAAGAGAAATTAAAGATAAGTAAAACTGGAAAGAGAATGTGGTAAAGATTTTAGAAAAGGATGGATTGAGTCAGGGGCGAAGGCAGGAATTGTAGGAGCTAATGGAACTAATGAGAAAGAATAAAGGAGTAAATATGACAAATGAGAAGGTAGAGGTAGAAGAGAAGTAAAAGGAAGTTTTAAACCTTCTTGTTGATAACTTTAATTATTATTCATAGATAATTACTGTAGGTTATTATAAAAAAGTGTTGTGTAGAAGATAAAGGCTCTCGTTTCTGGAATTTTGAATTAAAAATTTTTTATGTCTTATGGTCAACATAAAAACTGAATAAAAATGTGGCAAAAACATTTTCCCAAATAAGAATTTATTAATTAAAAAACTCCTTTCTCCATCCTTCACGTATGTTTCCGTACAATTGCGTACCTTTTTCAAAAGGGTTTTAAAACCTAAATACAATAACATTTCAAGCTAGCGATGTTCAACAGAAAAAATGAGAAATAAAAGGAACAATAAATGTTAATTTGTACCTGAGATAAGATTAATTTGGAAGAGTAGAACAATGTGACAGTATACGTAATGAGCGTTTACATAGATGAGTTTTCATTGAAACCACTGACATTATTTTCAAATACTTTGATCAATTTTATTAATGTTTAGAATTTGAATATCTAAGTGAACAGAATTATTGTGAAATTCGTTTATAAAAATGGATTCAATAATAAATCGTTGATAAGTATTGTTTTCAGTAGCTAATATTTTAATATTTTAAAACAAAAATCAAAATAATTACAAAATTTCCATGAATGTTGTGACGAACATGTGTTAAAATTCCCAATTCACAATCTCTCTTCTGTTGAGCAATTTTAGTTTTTAATTTCCGGCCAGTTTCACCTATATAGACTTTATTGCAACATTTACATTTAATCAGATAAATAACGCCAGATAAATTTCCAATGGAATCACTGTCTTTCTTTTTTAATAAATAATACTTTAGAGTATTTGTGTTTTTGAAATAAACAATAATATTAGATTATTTGAGTGAACTCCTCAATCACTCAGATAAACCCTGAATGTAAGGCACAGGAAAATTCAATTCGAATTTATTGTAAGTAGTGATGCACATCAAGACTAGAATTTATTAATTATTGAATATTATCGCTCGATATTGAAAAAGTATTGTCAACTAGTTTGTCAAAATTCTTTTCTTTATTATCGTATCTTGTTGATTTCATTTTCCAAGCGAGCCAAGTTGCGAGTTGCAAATTTTGCGCGATAAAGGGAACAGAGAGAAATATAAGAATGAAAAATAGTAATAAAATAATTATTGATTATAATTTATCAATTTATTATATTTTAAAACCCCTTTTTGGACGTTCAATGTATCTTTTTAAAATTTTTGTTCGAATTTGAAATAACAATAAAATAAAAAATATTTTTGAATGCAAAGCAATACGAAAACAAAATTTTTTGTACAAGATCAACAAATGAAGAAAACCCTACTATGTACATTTAAAAAAAAACTTACATTGAAATTTTTTTTTAATTATTTTAATTTTAAATTTAAACAATAATCTTAGAAACTACATTAAATATTCAAAAAATTTCTGCTACAGTCGGTTTGACAGTGTCGAATATTTTATAATTCAGAAATTTTCTGTCTCAATTTTTATTATTCGAAAATTGTCAAATTCGGTAATATAATAAACTGGCGGGAATTTTATTATTCAGGAATTTTAAAATTAGGTAATATTATAAATTGTTCGAAAATTTGATAATTTGGGAAGTTTCCAATTCTGGATTTTTTTATTTCAAAAAATTTTATCTTTTCGAGAATTTTACAAGTCGAGTATTGTATTTTTCGACATTTCTCAGTCGTCATGATGAAATTTCCGACAGAAAATTGCAGAATGATAAAATATCATATTCTGCGGAACATCGACATACTTGTATATTTCACTTTTATTGAGATAAAATATTTATTAATATTACATTTTAAGGTAACTTAATTAATCTTGTTTATGAAATAATTCATTTGAAATAAATAAAATCAATGGCACTTTTGCATAATTTTCTTAAAAGAGTACTGCATATCAAATTTCTGATCTTGTAGATACCTATTTTTATTTGATTGAAGAAAACATATTCATATTAATTTTGGTGCTGAAAAGTTAGAAGTTCTTATTTTTCCGAAAAACGATATAATCAATATTGTCACTTAAAAATAGAGTTCTTGAATATCTTTTAAAATTTTAGTTTTTGCGTTTTCTACGACTGATGAGTTCTTTCAGTTTCATGTAATTTTTAACATGATCGTACTCAAAATTTGAACGAAATACCCGTGAGCTTTCACTGCTTCAATAGATGGTTTTTTTTTATTTATTTTTTATTGGTACTAAAAATGCTGTCTCTACAGTAAGTAATTGAAATAAATGAATAGAAAATATATAATTTCAATGAAACATTTGTCGATTTTCAAATATTTCGAAACTTTAGGAAATGAAGTTTACGATTTCATCGTATTTTACACATGCAAACTAGATGTCAAAGTAATATCTGGTAGAAATACAACATTCAAGATTATCGCTTGTTTTTGTTTGATTTTTGATTTTATTGACTCAAATGTCAAGACGGGATTGATTTCTCGGCTTGAAGTTCGATACAAATGATTGAAATTGACTTTTTCTTGTCTTGTATCGCTTGAATGCATCACTAATTGTAAGCGTCACTCCATTCATTATTTTTCCTAATTTCACTACTATCACTCTAAATCTCATGAATATGTTCGATAATAATGTTATCAACAAAATCAAGTGGATAGATATTATGTATTAGGTTGTTTTTAATTCACTTAACTTTTCTTTTCTAATTTGTATATCAATTAATTTAGCACATCTGTCTACTAAACCTTTAATTAAACCAGTTTTATGACCAAATAAATTATGAGAAATATAGTTTGAATATCTGCCAGACTAAGAAGGTTTTCTTATAATAGTTTATTAGTTAATCACCATTCTGAGTTTTAATGATTTGTAGGTCAAGATACTTAATAACGATATCATTCTAACGTTCATGTAGCAACAATAGCTAAAATTTTGTTTGCATAACTTTTGTATAAAATAGGTGTGAAATCTGATAATTTCAAAGCTCTTTTTTGAACATCTTGTAAAACTGAATCAGAAACAACTGGGGACAAAGGTGAAACTATAGGGTAACCCGAAATTTGTTTATAAAATTTATTAATTGAGGACAAAACAATACAATTGAAAACCGTTTTGGTAGCAATTAATAATTTATTTTTGGTTATTTTTTTCAAGTTATGATTCAAATTAGGTTTTCTTCAATGTAATCTAAAGCAAGATCTAGTGAGATGCTATCAAACATGGACACCACATCTAAATAAACTATTGAATGACTTTTTGGTGCATTAATTTTTCTAAAATATCTTTAAGTTCCTAGCTATTTTAAACAAATAAACTAGTGTTAATAGAAACAGGTTTTAGAATATTTGAAATAAACTTAGATGAATTGTAAGTTGGAGAACCAACAGTAGAAACAATGAGTCTCCAACCTAAATTAGGTTTGTGGACTTTATGAAGAGCATTAGCTTTTGCTATGACACTATTGTGAGGTTTTAAACAATATGCACATTGTTCATTAATTAATGTTTCACGTTCCCATCTGATAGCAATCGCATTGCATTTATTTTCAATGGATGGAACCATAATGGTTCCAATATTCTTGTATAAAATATCATTCTTCAGAATGATTTCCACTGTACTATTATAATATTATATTAGCAGCGACCGTTAAGTGACCTTTATCAGAATTTTCAATATTTGCAACCAAACTATTATTGGGAATTTTATTAACATTTCAAGGAACACCAAATTTGTTTCCTGAAGCTAAAATTTCGGCAACCACATCAGGGATTTCAACCGTTGATAAATTTTTAAAACATTTGTTTTATTTAAAATCAGTAATTTCTCTATTAGTAGCTAATGACCTGCTTTCCGATAAAGCAAAACTTTTCATGCAATCTTCTCTTTTTGAAAATTTCACATTTCGGAGACCTAACTCGTGTGAATCAAAAAACTTGCTAATAGAACCATCAGATATGACTGTTGAAAAACGGTATTTTGAGTAATTTGAAAACTGACATAATCGTTATTTCTGCACCTTATTAAGAAAGTATGCTTTGATTGAGAATACCTAATTTTCTATTGGTATGCATCCAATTTTCAATTTGTTTTGTAGTGGTAGTACCATACCTCTCAAAGATGTATGATAAATAACCCATAGTGTCCAAAACGTTGTTGACTTCTTGTATTGTGTAATGATTTGATAAGTAACAAATCAATCCTTTTCTTCGACCGACGATGTTCAAGAAAAGGATTGACTATTATTCATCAAATCATTTCACAATTTTATTTGTAGATTAGAGGTGCAATTGATAGTTCCTAGTGGAAAGTGGAAAAAGAAATCACTTGAAATGCACTGAAAAGAACTCTATTAGTGCGAGGCTAGCTGAAGGAAATTCCTACGGTTTCATGTTCCCGTTCATCAAACTGAGTGAACAAGCTTTAGGTGCCGATACGTGATCTCAAGGCAGAGCAGAGCAAAGCGAAAAAAGAACGATGCTGCAGAACTTAGTGGAAAGTAATGTAGACTGGGAAAGAAAGGTAGAACCATTTGTAATTACCTTTCTTTCCACTCCATCTGTTGGAAACAGGACCGACGACTGCAGTCGCGCTTCTGACATTATTATACTTGAGAACAGACCTAAGAAAAAGGAAAGAAGACCGAGGAAGAGGGAGAAGAAGAATCAAACTTACTGGAACCTGACCTCTTTTACCGATATCTCCTTATAGGAATACCGCAGCGAGGGTTTCGAAAGGTTGAGAAAAAGAAGAAATCTTATATAAACCCAATTGCTTCCTATATTCCATTTTACTGGATGAACAGAAAATATTAGTTGTCAATATTCTTCGTCTTCAGGTGCTTCATATCGTGTATTATTGAATGCTGAATTCATAACATTTATAACAATTGAGTTTAACAGATATTGTTCTCAAAAATAGGAGAAAAATAGTGGCATGGCATTTTTTGAAGATTAAGCTTATAATATAAATCACGCGGGCATCAAATCAACTAGGATGCTGTTTAAAAAATCGCACGAGTGACATGAGTGGCATGAAAATTCGAAAATAATGATAATCCTCGAATTAATTCATTTACTTTAACACTTTTACATTTCAGATCTAAATGTTTAATGGTTAACACTTTGAGTTTGAATTTGTTAATTTTAAAAGTTTTCAATTAAAAATTATACATATTTGGTCATTTTTGGACTAATTCAACTTCAAAGGTTTAGATTATTCGAACTTCTCTAATTTTTCACGGTGCAACAGACAGTGAATTTTATTTTCCCTAGAAATTTTACTTTTAGAAAATTGTGAAAACCGCTTGTATAGTTTCCCTTCCCTACTGTCCCTTCTTAAACTTCTTCCTCATCTTCTTCCCCTCGCCTCATTTTCCTACACATTTTCTCACAATTCCTATACTCCACTTTCTCATTTCCCCTCACTTTCCCACCCTCTCCTGTCTATAATTTCCAACCAGCTTCCCTATTTCACCTACCCTTATTTTCCCCCACGTGCCCTGCTCCCCTTCCTTAATTTCCCCTTGATACGCCTACTGCCTTTTCGCTCATTTCCCCTACTTATCCCCCTTCATTTCTCCTCACCTTTCTTACTAAGCCTCCTCTCATTTCCACTACTTTTTCACCCCTTGTGGGCTGTGATTTGTGAGTTGCGAGTTGTGAATTATGAGCTGTGAGATGTGAGTTGTGAGTTGTGAGTTGTGATATGAGAGCTGTGAGTTGTAAACTGCAAGCCGCGAGTTTCGAGTTTAATTTTTGATTGAAAATTGATCTTTTTAGATAAAAATGCGTCTTTTCCGGTACGTCATTAATCTTCTTGATTGAAAATTCTTGTTTTTGGTTAAAATGTTAAATATTTGGTGAAGCTTTCATTCATTTTTTTTAGAAAATTTAACATCTTTCGAAATTAATTTTGTTTTCTTAGTTGAAGATTCAAGTTTTCAACTCAAAATTCAACTATTTCATTCTGAGTTAAAAATGTATTTTGTTATTTAATTGAAAATACTAATATTCAGTTGAAATGTTATGCATTTCTTTAAATCTTTTTTTTTCTAGTATAAAATTAATCTTTTTACTTGGATATTGATATTTTGTGTTGAAAGTTATTTTCTTTAACTGAAAATTACCCTATTTTATTTTTAATTGTAAATTAATCTTCTTTATGTAAAATATCAACTATCTGATTTCCCCACAATTCCTATACCCCACTTTCTAATTTCCTCTCACTTCCCCTCCCTCTCCTGTCTGTAATTTCAAACCAGCTCCCCTATTTCCCCTACTCTTATTTTCTGCCACGCCCCCTGCTCCCCTTCCTTAATTTCCCCTCAATAAGCCTACTGCCTTCTCGCTCATTTCCCCTACTTATCCCCCTTCATTTTTCCTTAATTTTCTTACTAAGCCTCCTCTCATTTCCACTACTTTTCCACCCCTTGTGGGCTGTGAGTTGTGAGCTGTAAGCTGTGAGTTGTAACTTGCGAGTTGCCAGTTGCGAATTGCGAATTATGAGTTGTGAGTTGTAGGTTGTGAGTTGTGACTTGTGAGTTGTGAGTTGTCAGTTGTGAGCTGTCAGTTGTGAGTTGTGAGTTGTGAGTTGTGAGTTGTGAGTTGTGAGTTGTGAGCTGTAAGATGTAAGCCGTGAGTTTCGAGTTTAATTTTGATTGAAAATTTATCTTTTTAGATGAAAATTTGTCCTTTTCGGTACGTCTTCTTCGGTAATCTTCTTGGTTAAAAATTCATGTTTTTGGTTAAAAATTTAACTATTTGGTAAAGCTTTCATTTATTTTTTTCAAAGAAAATTTAACATCATTCAAAATGAATTTTTTCTTCTTGGTTGATAATTAAAGTTTTCAACTCAAAATTTAACCACTTCATGTTTAGTCAAAAATGTATTTTTTTTTTAGCTGAAAATACTAATATTTAGTTGAAAGGTTATGCAATTATTTAAATCTTATTTTTTTAGTAGAAAATTAATCTTCTTACTTGAATATTGATATTTTTGTTGAAAATTATTTTCTTCAACTGAAAATGAACCGATTTCATTTTTAATTGTAAATTAATCTTTTTAGGTAAAATATCAACTATTTGATTTCCCCACAATTCCTATACTTCACTTTCTAATTTCCCCTCACTTCCCTTCCCTCTCCTGTCTGTAATTTTCAACCAGCTCTCCTATTTCTCCTACTCTTATTTTCTGCCACGTCCCCTGCTCCCCTTCCTTAATTTCCCCTTAATAAGCCTACTGCCTTTTCGCTCATTTCCCCTACTTATCCCCCTTCATTTCTCCTCACTTTTCTTGCTAAGCCTCCTCTCATTTCCACTACTTTTCCCCCCCTTGTGGGCTGTGACTTATGAGTTGTAAGTTGTGAGTTGTGGGTTGCGAGCTGCGAGTTGCGAATTATGAGTTGTGAGCTGTGAATTGTGAGCTGTGAGTTGTGAGTTGTGAGATGTGAGCTGTAAACTGTAAGCCGTGAGTTTCGAGTTTAATTTGTGATTGAAAATTGATCTTTTTATATAAAAATTCGTCCTTTTCGGTACGTAATTAATCTTCTTGGTTAAAAATTCATGTTTTTGGTTAAAAATTTAACTATTTGGTGAAGCTTTTATTCATTTATTTTTAGAAAATGTAACATCTTTAGAAATTATTTTTTTCTCGTTTGAAAATTAAAGTTTTCAACTCAAAATTTAACTATTTCATTTTTAGTCTAAAATGTTTTTTTTTTCAGTTCAAAATACTAATATTCAGTGAAAATTTTATGCATTTTTTTTTATCTTTTTTTTTTAATAGAAAATTAATCTTCTTGCCTGGTAATACATATTTTTTGTGGAAAATGATTTTCTTCAACTAAAAATTAACTGATTTCATTTTTCATTGTAATTTAATCTTTTTTAGGTAAAATATCAACTATTTCATTGAAAATAATGTATGTTGCCTAAAATTTGAATATTTTGTTTGATTTTTATTGCTAAACCCCTTATTTTCCAAATTGAGAATGTAATCATTACATTTTTTGTTTAAAATTAATATTTTTCAGTCATAAATTCAACTATTTGGTTTAAAATATACTTTTTCTAATTGAGAATTTAACTGTTGAGGTGAAAATTCATAAATTTGATTAAAAATTCGTCTTTTTCCATAGAAAATTTAATTCTTCTGTTGAAAATTCAATTATATGCTGTTATTTTGAAAATTCGTCTTCTCGTATGAGGATTCAACTATTTTGTTAAAAATTTCCATTTTTTAAGTTGAATTTATTTGGTTTTGATTAAATTGGAAATTTATTTATTGCAGCTGAAGATTGATCATTTTAATTGAGAATTCATCTCTTTGAAAAAAAATCGAACTACCTTGAAAAAACGTTTTTGTTTGAAAATTGATTTTATACTTGAAAGTCTTTTTTTTTGTTGAAATGTAAGTATTTAGAAGAAAATTGATGCTTTCTAGTTGAAAATTCAAACACTTTCTTGAGCATTTATATATTTTGTTAAAAATATATCTCTTTCGGTGGAACCTGAATCTTCTAGGGTAAAAATTAAACTATTTGGTTTAAAGTTTATCTACTTTGTTGAAAAGTAGTAGTAGTAATTCTGTACATAAAGCTAATCCAGACAATTTTGAATTTTGATCATTTTCGGCATAAGTCGAGAATTTGAATTTGAAGTGAACTCCCTAATTTTGAAAGGCCACTGTCCTATCCTCAGAGCCATAAAATCAGTGATCGGACTCTGCAATCTCCAATAATTAGTCTCATCATCGGGTGCATTAACGGTTCGGACAGCTAATAAGAGAGCCCATTAATTTTATAATTAAATTTTACGTTCGACCACTCTATTTGATTTGAAATATATAAATCTTCACTGCATTAAACCAGAATATCAATGCCGCAGTCACGATTAATAGATAGATAAATGTTCTCTTCCGGCCAACTGACCTTGAAAAATTGTATTTTATCATGCCTTCCACGGCATGATATTTTTTATTTGGCATTACCATGCCTTCCTCACTTCACGACGGACGCATGTCCCTTATATGTTCTTCCTATCCTCTTTACAAACTTCCCTTCTCCATTCCTCTTCCTCCTTCTTTCTCTTCTTCTCCATCTTACCCAAAACCCAACATCATGCTTATCCCACTCCTTCATATCCCCTCACAATCCTTCAACCAGTGTATCACACTTGCATACACATTCCCGCACAATTCACACATCCTCTTCTCCATTCCTCAAACTTTCATTCTCCATTCCTCTTCCTCCTTCTTTCTCTTCTTCTCCATGTTGCCCAACACCCAACAACATGCTTATTTTACTCCTTTCTACACCCACACAATCCTCCAACCAGTGTTCCACACTTGCATACCTCTTCCCGCACAATTCACACGTCCTCTTCTCCATTACTCAGACTTGCCTACTCCATTCCTCTTTCTCCTTCCTCCTCTTCTTCTCTATCTTAGTCAACAACCAATACCATGTTTATCCCACTCCTTTCTATCCCATCACAATCCTCCAACCAATGTTCCACACTTGCATATGCCTTTCCGCACAATTCACACATCCTCTCATCCAATCTTCAAATTTCTATTCTTCATTCCACTTCCTCCTTCCTCTTCTTCTCCATCTTACTCAACACACAACCTCATGCTTATCCCACTTCTTGCTACCTCCTCACAATCTGCCAACCAGTGTCCCACACTTGCATACCCCTTCCCGCTCAAGTCACACATTCTGTTCTACATTCCTCGAACCTCCCTTCTCTATTCCTCTCACTCCTTCCTTCTCTTTTTCTCCATCTTACCCAACACCCAACACCGTGTTTATTTCACTTATTTCTACCTCCTCACAATCCTCCAACAAGTCTTCCACACTTGCGTGCTTCTTCCCGCACATTTCACACATCCTCTTCTTCATTCTTCGAACTTCCCTTCTCTATTTCTCTTCCTTCTTCCTTCTCTTCTTCTCCATCTTACCTAAAACTCAACAGCATGCATATCCCACTCCTTTTTACCCCCTCATAATTCCCAAACCAGTGTTCCACACTTGCATACCCCTTTCAGCACAATTCACTCATCCCCTTCACCGTTCATCGAACCTCCCTTCTCCATTCCTCTTCCTCCTGCCATCTTTATCTCACCCAAATCCCAACACCATGCATATCTCACTTCTTTCTACCCTCTCACAATCCTCCAACCAGTGTTTCACCCTTGCATACCCCTTTCCGCACAATTCACATATCCTCTTCTCCATTTCTCGAACCCACCTTCTCCATTCCTCTTTCTCCTGCCTTCTCCTTCTTACCCAACACCCAACACCAAGCCTATCCAACTCCTTTCTACTCCCCCACAATCCTTCAACCAGTCTTCCACACTTGCATACACCTTCCCAAGCAATTCACACATCCTCTCCTCCGTTCCTCGAACCTCCCTTCTCCATTCCTCTTCCTTCTGCCTTCTCCATCTTAACTAACAACACCCAACAACATGCTTATCACACTCCTTTCTACCACCTCACAATCCTTCAACCAGTGTTCCATACTTGCATACCCCTTCCTACACAATTTACACATCCTCTTCTCCCTAGGAAGTGAGAACATATTAAAACCCTCCACGCGACCACATCTCATCCTTGCTATAAGCTGACTTCCTTTTTCTCCTTCCTCACACAAATATTGCTCATTCTCCCTTGCCATGATCTACTCATTGTTGCCATTAAAGCTTAACAATCTTATGCTCTTTCTCATTGCTGCCTTCTCTTTCTTCATGCCGCTCTTCTTGACTACCTCGTACATCTTCCGCCCCTCTTCGTACACCCTTCTCACTCCGTCAATTTGCAATCTACTCCTTCTAAACTACCTTTCTCCTTCAACGTCCACCTTTCCGCCCCCTTTACTGGTCTCCATCTCGGAAAAACACTACTGAAACAGCTTACTTCCCCTCTCTTTCCAAAATTTCTCCTCATAATTACACACCCGATTCCTGGCTAGAATCCCCAAACTCGCTCTCTTTGTCTTTCACCTAAAAATTAAATTAGGTAAACTCCTTGCTGACCTAAGTGTCCACTTTACATACCTCTGCTGTATCCTATTTACCTCTTCACTTTCCTTCCACCACCATACATCCACTCCGTACAATATCACTCCCATCAACTCCCCTATTTCAGCGAAACAAGAAGAACAGGTACACAATTTTTTTTACCTTTTCTCCCGTATTTCCCTTCCACTTCTACATCCGCTCCCCTCCCTTTCCCCTTTCACCTCCTCTTGTGAACACCATAACCTTGGGCTTTTCCGCATTCAACACTAACCGATTTTATTCAGGTATCTTCTCAACCCCGTCACCATCTTCTTGAAGGCCTTCTCACTTTTTGCCAGCAACACTATATAATTTTCATACGCGATTGATCATATCCTTACCCCTGCTACCCTAACTCTCCCTACCACTCCGGCCTCTAGCTTACTCTCCATGTCCATTAGAGTCGTCGAAAATCTCTTTTTTTTTCGAATTTTTATGGAGACAGGCCGGGAATTTCTTTGAATTCACAGAAAAATAGATCCACTTTTTTTGTTTGAAAAAAAAAATATGTATGTAGAGGTGACGCAAGTCCCATGAAGTTTAACACGTATTTCCCATAAGAAAAAAAGACGTTTTTGTAAATTTTATTCAGAATCCTCAATATTATCTCAATCCAGTTGAAACTCCACATTTCTCTTCAGAATTAGCCATAGAATAAGAATAAAATATCACTTTTGAAATATCAACATCATAAGTCTGTTTTATAGTCCTAAAGAAACCCCATAAGTGAAAAAATAGGTTTTGCGAGTTTTTGGCGCTAATTATGACTTTTTTGCGGTTTTTTTAATGCAGATTATTTCGGGCACACGAAAGACCATTTCATACTGATAATTAGATGTTTGCATAAATTTTTTAAACAATTCATCATTGTTTTTAGCAATTTTCTCATAGAATCGAGTTAGAAAGTCGCAGTTTTTGAAAAAAATTTCGACTTTTTGTCCAATTTTCAATTCGAGGGAGGTGATTGTTCATCAATGTTAACAAGAGTGATTGTTTAAACAATTTATCATCATTGTTATAATATTCTCTTAGAATAATGCTACAAAATTTCCAATTTTTAAACAGAATTTTCACTTTTAGTCCAATTTCCAATTAAAATAAGCTGAGTAATTAATGAGAGTCAACGAAATTAATGTTTTAAACAATTTATTATTATTTAATTCGAACAATTCTAAAAAAATGCGGTCTTTTTTTAACTTCTGGCATTTTGTCCAATTTACAATTGGAGTGAAGTAATAATTAATTCAAGCTAACAAAAATAATTGTTTGAACAATTTATTATCATTGTTAACTATATTCTCTTTGCTTAATGGTAGAATATTACGGGTTTTTCTGAAATCTTCAACTATTTGTCTATTTTCCACACGGGTGAAATTAATAAATAATTAGTTCTACTAAATGTAATTGCATCAACAAACTATTGCAATGATTTGCTTAAACAATTATTTTTGCTAAATCTAATTAATTATAAGGTCAATAAATGTAAAAAATAGACAAACTATTGAAAATTAAAAAAAACCGCAGCATTCTACCATGTAGCAAATATAATATTATTTACAATGATAATAAATTGTTTAAACAATTAATTTTCTTGACTCTTATTAATTACTTAGCTTATTTTTATTGAAAATTGGACTAAAAGTGATTTTTTCTTGAAACTGCAATTTTGTAGCATTATTCTAAGAAAATATTATTAACAATGAAGATAAATCGTTCAAACAATCACTTTTGTTAACATTGATAAACTATCACCTCCCTCTAATTGAAAATTGAACAAAAAGTGAATTTTTTTTTTTCGCGACTATCTAACTATATTCTATGAGAAAATTTCTAAAAACGATAATAAATTGTCTAAACAATTTATGTAGACATCAAAATAACAAAAACTATTGTTATAAACAGTTCTTGTCATTAAATATATAAGCTGAAGGTATGTTCAGGATTTGAATGAATTTCGAACAAAAAAGTTAATTTTCAACTAAACAGTTGCAATTTTAATTTTAAAAAATAAATTTTCTACCTATGAAGATAAATTTTCAAACCGGAGAGAAAAATCTTAAACAAATTTGGAGAATTTGCAATTTCAATTCTTTTGGAAATTTTATAAAAACATGTGAACATCTTTCAAAAGGATTCGAATTTTTCTTAAAATTTTGAAAAATGCCTGAAAATTGCCTTGAAATTATTTTGGAATATTTTTAAATATTCTCTTAAAATAAATTTTGTAGAACGAAACTTCATTTTGAATTTTATAAATGTACAAAATATAACTTTTTGCAATTAGAACTTGAGATTATTATATTCGGAATATTTAAAACTTTAAAATGTTCAAGCAATAATTGTTACAACTTAAAATCGTAAAATTTTAAAAGAATTATTATTAAGTCACTCATTTTTCCTAAATTTATGATAATTCTCCTACATTTATGATCATTTTAAGAAATACAATTTTTAAACAGTCAGGCCTCGGACCCACTTCAGAAATAAAAAATAGCGTAAATGTGTCACAAATTGAAAAAAATATGATTAGTTTTGGTTGAAAGTTCATTCTTTTTGGTTAGGAAGTCTTCTATTCAATTTTTGGTTAAGAATTCATCCTGTTTAGCTAAAAATGTTATTATTGAGTTCAAATATGAATATTTTGTTCAAAATTTGTTTTTCTGGCTTGACAATTCATCAATTTGATTGTTATTTTTTTTTCTTTCTTCACTAAAAATTATTATTTTTTTGGTTAAAAATTATTCTATTTTGTTGAAATTCCATCTTTTTTGTTTGAAATTTAACAATTTGGTAGAAAATTGAACTATTTAGTGGAAAATTTATGTATTTTGTTGAAAATTCGTCTTTTTTAGCGAAGAATAAATTTTTTGTTTTAAAATTCAACTATTTGGTTGAAAATTACCTTCTCTTAGTTCACGAATCTTAAAAATTCATTTCTTCGTTGAAAATACATAATTATAGTTAAAAAGTAGTTTTTTTGTTGTTGTTAAAAATTAAGTTTCACCTGAAAATTTAATTATTTTGTTAAAAATTCAACTGATTGATTAAGAATTAACATTTTTGTTGGAAATTTATCTTTTTTGGTAAAGAATAAATTTTTTTTGTCAAAAATTAAACTATTTGGTTGAAAATTAATCTATTTTAGTTGATGATTCTTAAAAGTTCATTTTTTCGTTGAAGATACATAATTATAGTTAAAAAGTAGTTTTTTGTTGTTGTTAAAAATGAATTTTTTTCACCTAAAAATTAAATTATTTTGTTAAAAATTCAACTGACTGATTAAGAATTAACTTTTTTGTTGAGAATTCATCCTTTTTGGTAGAGAATCAATTTTGTTGTTCGAAATTCAAATATTTGGTTGAAAATTAATCTTGTTTAGTTGATGATTTCCAAAAATTCATTTTTTCGTTGAAGATACATAATTATAGTAGAAAATTAGTTTTTTTGTTGTTAAAAATACATTTTTTCACCTGAAAATTTAAATTATTTTCGGTATAGAATCAATTTTTTTGTTCAAAATATACCTATTCGGTTGAAAATTAATCAATTTTAGTTAATAATTTTTGAAGTTAACTTTTTCGTTGAAGATACATTATTATAGTTCAAAATTATTTTCCTTTTTGTTGTTAAAAATTAATTTTTTACCGAACAATTTAATTATTAATTAATTCTTTTGTCTGAAACTCATTTTCTCGCGTTGAAAATTCAACTCGTTTGTTGAAAATTCAACAATTTTGTTAAAAAGTTATACTTGGATGTGAGTTTAACTGTTTTATTGAAAATTCGTCATTTTGGCTTGAAAATTCAACAATTTTGTTGAACATTATTCTTTTTTGTTCAAAAATTAATCGTTCTCGATGAGAAATTAACTTTTTTGTTGAAAATTAACAAATTTTTAGAAAATTGAACTATTTCGTTGAACATTTATGTATTTTATTAACAACTAGTCTTTTTTAGCAAAGAATAATTTTTTTTATTTGGAAAGACAACGGTTTTTTTTAATTAAACCCTTCTAGTTTAGGATTTAAGTCCTCTGTTAAAAATTAGTTTTTGTTGGTTGAATCCAACAGTTTAAAAAAAATAAAACTCTATTTTTGTTGAAATATCTACTATTACAACAACTACTACTTTTTTCTTAGAAGTTCTCTTTTTGGTAGAAAATGCATAATCATATTTGAAAATTCGTGGTTTTATTTTAATAAAAATTAAACTGCTTTGTTCAAAATTTATTTAATTCATTGAAAATTAACTTTTTGTTGAAAATTCATATTCTCGGCTTCAAAATTCAACTATCTGGTACAAAACTAAATTGTTTTGTAACAAATTTGTTGTTTCCTTCAAGAATAATTTACCTAAATGAAAACTCAACTACTCCATTGTTATATAAAAATTCACTTTTGTTATTTTAAAAATTAAACTATTTATTTTTTTAAATTGAAAAACGAAAAAAATTTAAACTAAAAATAATTCAAAAGCATTTTGGCTAACATCATTTCCATAGTTCAATCTATTTAGAAAACGCCAATGTCATTTGTTGAAAATCGTTTTTTTTTTTAGTAGAAAATTATTCTTTCTAGATGAAAATTCAACTATTTCGTAAAAAACGAATCTTTCGTATTGAAAATTCATCTTTTTGGATAAACATTAACTACTTGGTTGAAAATTAAACTGTTTCGTAGAAATCTCATCTTTTTGATTAAAATTATAATTGTTTGGTTGAAAATTAATCTCGCGGATTCAGCAATTTTGTAGAAATTCGTCATTTTTTTATTCAATTTGCCGAGACTTCCATTCTTTTTTTTTAAACTTAACTTTTTTGTTGTAAGTTGAACCACTGTAATAATTCACAAGAAAAATATCATTTTAGCTAATTAGCGAAGAATTTCAAAATTATTTTTGAAGAAAAGTAAAGAAATAGTGGCATGAGAAAACAATTGTGAAAAAATAATATCTTTAGCGTAATTTTTTTCAAAAAATAAAAATAAATATGAATAAATAAATATATATATAAATATAAATAATAAAATAAATAGTGTCATGCTACAAAAAAATTGTAAAATAGTGTCAATAGTGTGGTGAGTCCGTGGCCTGAACAGTGCACTTACTTTAATTTTTTAACTTATTAGAGCAAGTAACGTTTCGTGAGAGTTGTCAAAAAACTTATATTTTTAAATTAGTAATTTCAAAATTACAAAATTGCAAAATCAAATGGGCGTAGCCCGCGACAGCAGTCAGGAGATCCCTCAGCTGCATGAGGGAAATTTGGGTAGTGGGGGTAGAGCAAGCAGGTAGACGGTGCTCAAATGGACATCGCCCTCGTCAGCTGTCTGACTGTCCCTTAGCGACGTGAGGGGAATTCGGGTAGTGGGGATAGGGCAGACAGGTAGACGGCGCTCAAATGGACATCGCCCTCGTCATCAGTCTAGCTCAAGTGGGCATCGCCCTCGCAACAATATAACGAAGAACCTTTCAAGATATTTTAATAAAACTTATTTCTCGATTCGCAATTAAAACTTAAACAAACACAAAGTCGAGTTTTATTTCCAGAGCCATTCTTTAAAAGTACGACAGTAATCAGTCCACGGTTGGAAGCAAAAAACATTAAAAGGAGACTTTCGAAGGAAAATTATAGCGAACAGAAAAAGTTCGTAAAAGAATTTTTCTTCAAACTACTTTAAGTCTCTTAAAATGTCCTTCTGAGGTAGAACGACGTACTTCAGCAAGAATTTCCTCTGTCTAGAGCTTTCTTGCATCGATACTCTGAAAGCCTTACGATAACAACAAAGCTTGCGAGTTCGCAGAAATCCGGCAAGTTATCACATAAGTTACACCTATACATTCACTTTCACCTAGGACCTACAAATAATGCATATTACTGTAATTTTCTGTACAATTACTTCTCAGCTTAATCGAATATCCAGAGTTTTGCATTTTCATTCTTATTTTATGTTGAAAAGAAAGTTCGTTCCTAAACGTTATTTATCTCTTTCATCATCCTCCTGTGCTTTTGTGTCTTTTGTTTGTAAAATGTCGGGTTTCTAGCTGACATTTCATTTCTATTTTTTCTTTTGTTTGAATTCTGATTCGGTGAAAACTAAAGTATAAAAGATTTTGAGTGCATTACACTCAGAGCAAGCCCCAGGATATCATAGCGTTGCATATTATTCAGATAAAAATGATCCACTTTCGCGGATCCAAAACAGATTTTTTCACAACTTTATTCATATCTGTCGAGTGGTAGGTCAGTCCTCATTGAAGTTATATTTCTAAAACCACGAATTTTCCATAAAATTTTTAATGACAGAGTATGAAAAAAATTCCAATTCTGCTATATTGGCATATAAGCCTACATAGCTCTAGAAATAAAATCTTTGAAAGAACGTTGAATTTTCAACTAAAAAAAATCAATTTCCAACCAAAGAGTTCAATTTTTAGCAAAAAATGTAGTTTCATCTAAAACGAAATGATTTTGTACAGGAGGTAAATTTTCAACCAGAAAAGATTCTTAAATGAAAGAAGAAAAAAAATATCGGTCAAATCATTGCATTTTCGAAGCAAAAAGAAACATTTTCTACAAAATCATTGAATTCATAAACCGCAAATGTGACCGAATAGCTTGATTTTCAAAACTAGAAGACGTATTTTTGAAAAACTGTTGAATTTTAAACGAAAGTAATAATTTTATAATGAAATTATTGAATTTTACACAAGATAATCAAATTTGCAGCCCAATAGTAATATTTTTCCCAAAAAAAAATAAATTCTTGAAACCAAAAATATAATATTTTTCGAAAAGACTTTCCTACAGAAAATAATGATCTTTCAACCAAAATTTGTTGGATTTCTAACCAAAGAGGTACGGTTTTTACCTAACAAATACATTTTCAACAAAAGGTATTAATTTTAAACTGAAAAAGCTAAATTTTCCGTTAAAAAATTAATTTTGTATTAAAAAAAACGATTTTTCAACAAAATGGTTCAATTTCAAAACAGACATATGAATTTGCCATTAAAGTGATAAATTTTTAACAAAAAAATTAATTTTTAACGAAAGAGTTCAACTTTCAACCAAATAATTTTGATGCTAATTTTTTTCGTCTGCTGTTCTAAAATCAATATCATGAAAATATCAACAAACCTTTAAAATTTTGAACCAAGAAGAATAATTTTTAACGAAAAACCAAAAAATTTGCCAAATACATCAATTTTTCAAGACATAGTCGAATTTTTCGTTACAAACTATACATTTTAAACCAAAAATGGACAGCTGAATTTATAGTTAAAAAATTCTTGTTAAACCAAAAAAAAACTTTTCACGAAAATGTTGAATTTATAACAAAAAAATAAGTTGTTATCTGAAATCATAAGACAAAAGTGTAGAATTTTTAACCCGAAAATAAGACTTTTCAACAAAAAACTTTATTTTTAATACTAAAACTTGAATTTCTAACAGAAAACTTGTATTTTTCACCAAAGAGAACGACTTTTTTAACAAAATTATTGAATTTAAAACATATTAATTGAATTTTCAACCAAATGATACAACTTTTACAAACAAAATAAGAAAAATTTGTACCAAAAAAGAATAATTGGCAACCAATAATATAATAGTAGATTTTTTACCTGAATAGAAATTACTTTAAACCAAGAAGAATAATTTGTTTCCAAAAAGATGAATTTTCAACAAAATAGATAAATTTTCACCTAAAACAGACACATTTCCAACTCAAAACAGAATAATTAAATTTTGCGTAAAAACATTAATTTTCAATTAAAAAAAAGTTAATTTTTGACGAAATAGTTAAATTTTCAACCAAAAAGTTTAAATTTCTGCCATAAAAGCTAAATTTTCAACAACAAAATTCAGTAGTTGAATATCCAGTAAGAAAAATAAATTTGGAATAAAAACAATTTTTCAAAGAAAGGAAGAAATTTGTAACTGAAAAGAAAGTTTTTCAATGAAGAACGTTAATTTCCTACCAAGAAATGTTATTTACCAACAAAATACAAGAATTTTCAAACCAATATTTAAAAAAAGCTTTCAAGGAAAAAGATAAGGTTTCAACCAACGAGATTAATTGTCTACTAAAAAATATTGATTTGTGAAAATACAGGAATTTTCAACAAAACAGTTGAATTTTTAACTGAAAAAGATTCATTTTTATCCAAACATGGAATAGTTAAATCTTCAGTTAAAAAATATTAATGTTTCACTAAAAGAAAATTATTTTCAACAAAATAGTTGAAATATTTGAATTTTCAAACAAAAAGGATAAATTCTTAACGAAAAATATTATAGTAGATCTTTCAATCGAAAAAGGTCTTAATTTTAATCCAAAAACAGTTGAACTCGACTAAAAAAGACGAATTTTCAACATAATAATTTCTAATTATTTAATAATTTTCAGCCACACAGTTGTGATGATAGAATGTTGTATAAATAATTATATAAATTGTTTAATTTTCATGAAAATAATAAAATTGACAATCGACTTTAGTTTATTGAAAATTCCCTGACTTTCCTGATTCTCTGAAATTTCCTGACCTGTAGCAACCCTGATTTTTATTTTGAGGCAGCATGTTTCCAATATTTACGGTAGTTTCCGAAAATATAAAGATCTTTTTCCTGTAGTATATTTATTGAAGCATGTATAACAAATTTTTTTCCAGATTTGAAGCAAACTTATGACTGAGTACTTTAATAAAATTTGTACGCACATGAGCAAACAAATGATACAGGTTATTGTTATTAACTTCAAAAATATTCATGTATGGCTCTTTAGTTCTTTTTTTAAATATTTTGGCAAGGGTTTCTGCGACACTGATTGTAGATAACTCTATGCATCTTAAAATTCCACATCGACATGTACAGATTTCATTCTGCAGAATTTTTTTCTCAAAAATACTACTTTTTATCACACCTTGGCCAAACTGCTGTTGCGGGCTACGCCCATTTCATCGCCATTAACCTTGTTGCTCTACCACCATCGTCCAACCGATTTCATCCCGCAGA
>JAABKJ010006492.1:0-21921 GCA_011634705.1 Andricus grossulariae
AGGAAAATTATTCAAATATATTGATATTGACGGTCTAATGAATGGATTAGATTTGTTCTACAAATCTGTTATTGAATAACGATTCATATCAGATACTTCTAACGAGCAAACACCAAGTTAAGTCTATGAGAAAAAGTGGTCAGCTCTTCCGCATACTTTTGACCACTCCCATGAATTACGTCAATTCTATATTTAGTACCACGCCCACAAATTATTAATACTAGCCACGCCCAGAGAACGTCTTCTGGTCCATCCCGAAAGCATTTTATACTAAACACACCTTGATACAGGCCCATTTTCTACTTCAAAGGAATGTTTATTATGATTAGCTGCTCTCCCGGAACTCCTCTTCAGCACTATTAACAGGCATATCAATTAATAAAAAAACCCATTTTCAACAACTTTAAAATGCCACTGACCCCTCCTGCTATCAATGTTCAATAAATATGCCCATTTTCCTTGTTACTTACAACAAAACCTCTCGAGTTGTACTTTTCTGATAATAATGAAACTGAACTTTACTGCAGAGGTTCAAAAGCTAAACGACGCTTTTCTTCTTATCTCTCAAAAAACTTTTTCAGTTGGTTAAATGTAATTACATCTCGACCAGCAACTCTGAACATGAACTTGTTTTAACTCTGGAGGTTTGTTTGTTACTTACTCCATAGGGGTGACTATTGACAACGTCTCTTAACCACGCCCACAAAACCAATATTTATCAAAATTTGAAACTGTAATTAGTAACTTATAGAAAAGATGTTAAGGTTGTCGACTAGCGAGGTTAAATGTAGGTTGTCGATGTAGTGACAGTTTTCGATCTACTAGTCTGGTAGTTTTTTAAAAACTTTATTTGATTTCGAGCTTTCGCCCGGCGACGCCAGACCTCATCAGGAATACATTAATTAGAAGGAACGCCTAACAGTGACATATACGGAATTGAAAAAATTTTATTATGATGACAAGAATGTTGACAAATATGAAAAATCTGTTATTGGTGGATGTTCTTTAATGGAAAAGATTATGTAATTTTTGTATTTACTCCACTCCTGGACAGGCAGAAGCATATAATCAAATAAAATAAAAACCATTTTGAGTGCCTGTCCAGGACAGGCACCCTAGCAATACAGAGTATTGCCCAAAATTGTTTTTATTTTATTTAATCAAATGCTTCTGCCTGTCCAGGAGTGGAGTGAATACAAAAAGTACATAATCTTTTCCATTCAAGAACCTCCACTAATAACGGATTTTTCATAATTGTCGACATTCTTGTCATCATAATAAAATTTTTTCAATTCCGTATATGTCACTGTTAGACTTTCCTTCTAATTAATGTATTCCTGATGAGGCCTGGCGTCGGTGGACGGAAGCTCAAAGTCAAATAAAGTTTTTAAAAAATTACCAGACTAGTAGATTGAAAACTGTCACTACATCGATAACCTACATGTAATTAGTAACATTTGTAAATATGATATTTCAATGATCTTTCTAAATTCAATAAGAAGCTGTTTGACATAAAAATGTATTTTTTCACGGAACATTGAAAAAAGTAAAGGAGAGTGGCTGTCAGTGGTTCATGTGATTTTCAAAGTCGTAATCAAGCCTACATTCTAAGTAATTTATGACATTAGGTAAAGTCAAACTAAAGGTGTGACTATTTTATTCAACTACATGTCGCGAAGAATCTTTTACAGTTTAGTATACGAATTTAACGTTTTTGTGACACAATACATTGTTATAATTTCTAAAGTCGCCTGGTCACAGAAGCTCGATCACATCACCTAAGAAATTAAAAATCATAATGTGATGCTGCTAAGCATTTTAAATGCTTTAAAATATAGGAAATGATATGCAGTTTTCAAAATGGGTCTTCATTTGACATAACAATCATAGTATAATTGTTACCATTACATATTAATTAATACTTGTTATGCGGAAATTGCTCGACCCACTGTTTCATACCCAGTGTTGACCAAATGCCGCTTAAAAGAAAACTATTTATATTTATATTTCAGCGTCAGTACTTAGTGAAGTCGAGGTATATTTTAATTGTCAGCATAATCTCAAAAAAAGTTCTTTCCCTTTTACTCACTTCGTAATGAATTTAGATGGCTCAAGCTTTTGGAGGAAGCGTGTTTGCATATATTTCATTCATCCCTAAAGTTTTAAATTAATTTCTTCACTGTTTTTGTAAATGATTAAAAATACCCACTGTCTACAGCAACCCAGTGATGACCACTCTGTCCTAGATGAAATTTGTTATCAGCTGCGAAGTTCATTTATCATTGTCGATGTTAATATAATTTTTTTATTAAAAGTTGGACAAAACGAGGAAAAAGGTAGCAGGATACAATGAAAATTGTGGTACGTTGTGCTTTGGTTTGAACAAATCTTCGTACATTTTTGGTCACACTTGGACTTGCCTATTTGAAACATAATAAGCACAACTTCCCACGATTTTCCCTGCTTTTGTCTTTTTTTTATTCATAAGAATATATTTTTCATATTAGAAATTGTAGAAATACATTAAAATTTTTAGATTGTTTCTTTCCTATTTGGAAAATGTAATAATCTAAATAGATTGGTTCAGAATCACCAACAAATTGTTATAAATATTTTTAATATACAAGTGTCTCCTTTAGGAGTTTTTTAATTATTTGCAAGTTTCAATTTCAGGAAAATTATAGGCAAGCATAGTTAAACAAGCATATATGGCAAGGGGTCATCTATATATTACGTAATGCTTTTAGGGCAGCAGGAGAGTTTAAGAGGAGCTATTACGGTCCTGTTACAATGGGGCACGGTAAAATTTTGATCAAGTTAGACTTTTTAGAAATGCCAAGAAAAATGGCGCTTTTTAGTAATTTGTTAATGCCAAACTTATTGAAAAATTTTTCTCAAAATATTTTTTATATAATTAGCTCTGTGCGAACGGAAGAAACACAACATTATTTTGGTGAACGTGAACATTTTTTTTAACTTAGTTCTTAGGCCACATGCAAATAGTCAGAAAATGAAAAATTAGCATGATTAAAAGTTGTATGGTTTATTTGAATAAAAAGAGAGAAAATTTATGGAAAAAGTTTTTTTATCTGAAATAAATACTCCATTAACCAAATACAGAAAAAGAGTAATATTTTTCTTGATACTTCGAAGAATTTTATCTTAGTATTGTCACTGAATAGAAAACGTTGTATTTATAGTAACAAAATCAAATTACCAAACGTTACGTAGCAATGATGTAACAATCTTGCAATAAAGCGTTACGTAATATATAGATGATCCCTAACATCTGATAGTAAAAATCACAACTTTTAACAATTTTCATGAATTATATAGTAATTTTGTATTCACCCTTGTAATTTGAATTGGATTGGCAATTTTTAATTTAAATTTTAATTAATTGCAGATTTTGTTGGGTGAAAAGAAATTTTAATTTTGATTTAAAAAAGGAATTTGTTGTTTTCAGTAAAATTATTTGTTTCTTTCAATATCGAAAATTCTGTCAAAGCGTATATTCCTAGAATGTGTGCTTTATTATTGTTTATATTGAATTTATGTATAAGACATATGTTTATAACTACTAAATTGACAAATTTTCTATAGTCAATTTTTTAATTTATTAAAAGATCATGCCCAATATTATTGAAAAAAAAACACATTTGAAACTGTGTTTTACTACATTTTAAAATAAAAATCATTCTGTTCATTATAATTTTATTGTACAATTTAACCACGAAGAATAGTAGATACATTGGATTTTTAATTATAAATAATATAATGAATAGTTTTCTCAGTAAACGTGATGGTGTAGCAATAATTGTGAAAATTTATTTTGTCATGGAATAGATTGTAAGAAAATATGTTTAAGAGAAATACTTACTGACAAAAGCCATTAGGTTTAAGTATTTTAATGCTCAGAAGAATATAATTCAATGAAAGTATAAATAGAATGTCAAAGAATTGACGTCAAGATTACTAGGACATTTATAGTTCAAAAAATCTTGTTAAGCCTCAACATGAGTACAAAAATCCAGAATTTTTATTTTTTTTGCAATAAAAATTCATTGTCTTTTAGAATTAGTTAAAATTTTAATAATTTACTACTGCATAGGTTCTAGTTTTTGTTTAGGTCAAATGAATAAGTTCTTTAATTTAATTATAAGACGTTTGAACAAAATTATTGTTTGACATAATGACATATTTCATTTAAATAAAAAAAATCATATCAAACAAACAATTAGTTTGAATATATTCCATATATTGAAATTAAATAAATTTTTTGTTCATTGAAATAAAGAAGGTATGTTGAATCAAAACAAAAAATCAAATAATTCTTATAGTTTGAATCAAAAATATTGCTTTCCCAGTGATACCTCTGTTTTTATCGCCGCGCCATAAAGATCGCCGCATGCCGTCAGCGTTGCGTATTGCAGAAAATTGTTTGTATTGACAAATTTTAAGATTTAATCTAAGAGTACTTGAAACTCGAAGAAGCTATTGAAATGCTATGAAATTTTCTGCTCTGGCGTTTCAGTAGGTCAGCATTCACGTGTTTCTTTGTTTAAGTACGAAACAAGCCGCATTCCAGCACGTGTGTTTACCACGGGGAACTCCACTTCACCCCAATATTCGCTACTTGAACGTATATTAGCACAGGATGTTGAATTGGCGACTCAGAATTGTCTAATAAATCATTGTAATTAAATCACGATGTTTTTCGAAATCACAGTATAATCCTCTCATTTTGTGTTGATTATTTATTGCACCATTATTCACTATAGACAATTATAATAAAGCGATACCTACAGTGGATAGAAAAATTGGTAAATTGCAGTAAACACAAAGTATGGCATTAATTAAAGTGCTCTTATAACACAAAGGAAGCTGATATATTCAGCTATGTGGTACACTGCTAGAATTGTGTGCAATTTTAGTATACACGGGCATATCAAATTTCCTATATATTTACTAAATTCATTACACTTCGTAATTTTAGTATACTTACGTATACTAAATGCCTTTTATGAAGTTGTATGTATACTAAATTTATTGAGTATACAGTAAGTTTCTTTCACGTATATGTATTTCATAGTTTCTGTATACTAAAATTCATATACGTGTTTACTATATTCATCTGCTTAAGCGCAGCTGAATATATATATTAGCTTAACCATATGAATATTTCAAAATTAAAACTTTGTTCTTCAATTTCATTTTTCATCTGATCATGTTTACAGATGATGCAGACGGAACCCACGCGAAACGGAAGTATACAAGTATACTGAATTTAGTATACGCGTATACTAAATTTCATGTACGTGAATACTAAATTCAGTATATGCATATACTAAATTTACTGTACGCTGATATACTAAATTGAATTTCATGTTGTGCATTCTTGCTTCCATTACATGTATACTAAATCTAGTACCGATATTTCTAACAGTGTAGCATTACAAAGAACTCAAACAAATGCCACCGGCCACGTTGCCCGACTCGCGTAATTCAGAACGCGCTTGCGCAGCTGAATATAGTAAACACGTATATGAATTTAAGTATACAGAAGCTATAAAATTCATATACGTGAAAGAAAATTGCTGTACACTTGATAAATTCAGTATACATGTAACTTCATAAAAGTAAGTATACTAAATATAAGTATATATATAAGTAAGTATACTAAAATTACAAAGTATAATGAATTTAGTAAACATATTGGAAATTTTCGCGTGTATTTAGAAAATATGCCCGTGTGTACTAAAATTGCAAACATTTCTAACAGTGAAGACAAATAATCTTTGAAAGAAGCAGATGTCAGCACCCCCGCATTCGTAAATAAACTGCGCACGTACTCTCGACACAATAGGTGATTTTACATATAGGAATACATTCTATATACATACTGAGGACCATCCATCCGGAAAAACCTTTTTTTCCATGACCCAACCCTTTTCTACAATTCGACATGAAAACAGGGTCCGAAAAACGCAAAATCATCGGAACTCCCCTTACATATGCATGCTTAGATTATACTATTTGAATAAGACGTCGAGATGAGTGTCGATCTCCTGGAAGGGGTTGAAAGAACCTGAATTTTCAAGGGACAGCTGGTCGTTTTTCGATGTCGCTTTTTAGGGTTTTCCGGAGATTTTGGGACCGCGCAGGTGTCTCTGGCACGCGTCCACACTTGCCCCTTACCACCTCACCCCTTATCCCATGGCTTTCACCATAGGACCATAGGTGATTCATTTCCGCTGCGATCCCTTACAACCTCTTAGACTCGATTTGACCCCGGAAAAGGGGAGAAGCTTGGAAAACCCTTTTAGGTAAAACTTGTCTGGGATGAATTATCAAAATTTGCATTTGGATTTGGAGGCGTGCAGAAGTAAATCGGAAACCAAGCTGTGACATTTCCGTCGTTTCGGGGGACGACCACCATGGTGTTTTCTTTTGTTGTCCTGCAAAAAATGTTATTAGTGATGGTTGAAGCGAAAGGCTGATTTTTGAGTTTTTGACAACCCTTCTGGGATGATACGTCAAAATTATTTGGTGATTTAAATGTCTTTTTGTGGGTGATGGGAAAATAATTTTTTGTGTGACTATGGTTGTGGCAGAAAACTAACACTCTCAAAAGTCTTCCATCTTCAGAATGTTTGATAAAATCGACAAAAATAGATCTATTATTATTTCCTGCAAATCTTGACGGAGGCTTCTATAAAAAATAATTCAGATTAAAATTATTTATTTAACGGTAGTTATTTAGAGTTTTAGTTTTTGCTTTCTCTTTAGGAAAAAGTTATAATTCTTATTTAATTCCTAATGATCAAGGCTTTATTTTATTCTTTGAAGGATTCTCGACAATTCTATTTGGGTGGGTTTTATTAAAAAGAAATCATTCAGAAATCATTTAGTTATCATTTTTATTAACAATGATAGTTTAAAGTTTAATAAACACCACCCAAATAGAATTGTAGAGAATCCTTCAAAGAATAAAATGAGAATTATTTTTTTCTAAAGTACGCTCAGAAGCCTCCGTCAAGATTTGCAGAAATTAAAAACAGACCTATTTTTTGCGATTTGATAAATCATTTTAAAGATTGGCAATTTCTGAGATTGATTATACGTAAAGTACATCCTTAACTTAATGGTTCAAAGTTTGACTTCTTCGTTCAAAATTCATTTTTTTGTGTTTTCGAATCAGCAGAAAATTCATTTTTATTTTTGAAAATTGAACTAGTTTGTTGAAATTTATTTTTTATATTCCATTATTTGGTAGAAAATTCATCTTTTTGGTTTGAAAGTTATCTTCATCAAGTTAAATCTTCAAACAACAAGATTAATTTTCTACCAAAAAAGATCAATTTTCCACAAAAAATGGGATAGGCCAATTTTTAGTTAAAGAAATGAATTTTTAACTTAAATGATGAATCTTCAACCAACAAAAATGTATTTTTATTCATTTTGTTGGAAATTGAACTATTTTGTTGAAAATTCTTGTTTTGTTGAAAGTTTAACTCCTTTGTTAAATTTTTGTTTCTTTGTTTTCAGTTGTTGAAAATTCTTTCTTTTTTGATTGAATATTCAATTATTTGGTTAAACATTCTTTTTTAGATGAAAATTCAACTATTTGGTTGAATATTCATCTTATCTGGTAGGAAATTTATCTTTTTGGTTGAAAATTCAATTCATGGTTAAGTATTGAACTCCTTTGTTAAAAATTCTGCTTTTTTTTTGTATTATCGAATTAGTAGAAAATTCATCTCTTTTTTGGAAATTGAACTATTTTGTTGGAACTTTTTTTATATTTGATTATTTGGTCGAAAATTCATCTGCTCTGGTGAGAAATTAATCTTCTTGGTTGAAAATTATTTTTTTTTTTGTTAAAAATTATACTACGTGGTTGAAACTTTAACTCATTTGTTGAAAATTCATTTTTTGTTTTATCCAATTAGTTGATAATTCATCTCTTTTGTTGAAAATTCTTTTTTTTTTGGTTCAATATTTAATTATTTGGTTAAAAATTGTTCTTTTTCAGATGAAAATTCAATTATTTTGTTGAAAATTCATCTGATCTGGTAGGAAATTTGTTATTTCGATTGAAAATTTATCTTCATGGTTAAGTGTTTAACTCCTTTGTTAAAAATTAATTTTTCTTGCTTGCCTCTAATTTGTTGAAAATTCATCTCTTTTGCTGAAATATTTTGTTCAAAATTCTTTCTTTTTTGGTTTAATATTCAATTATTTGGTTAAAAATTGTTTTTTTTTTTAGACGAAAATTCCATTATTGGGTTGAAAATTCATCTGATATGTTAGGATTTTTATCTTTTTAGTTGAAAATTTAACTTCATGGTTAAGTGTTATGGTTAACTTCTTTGTTAAAAATGCATTTTTTTTTATTATCGAATTAGTAGAAAATTCATCTCTTTTGTTGAAAATTGAACTATTTTGTTGAAAATTCTTTCTTTTTCGGTTGAATATTTATTTATTTAGTTAAATATTGTTTTTTTTTTAGATGAAAATTCAACTATTTGGATAAAAATTCATCTGATCTGCTAGGAAATCTATCTTTTTGATAAAAAATGTAATTCGTGGTTACTTGTTTACCTCCTTTGTTAAAAATTCTTTTTTGTTTTGTATTATCGAATTAGTGGAAAATTCATCTCTTTTGTTATTAATTGAACTATTTTCTTGGAACTGTTTTTTTTTTTATTATTTGTTTGAAAATTCATCTTTTTGGTTAAAAATTATACTTCGTGATTGGATTTTTATTAATATTGAACTATTTTTTGAAAATTCTTGTTTTGTCGTTGTTGAATATTTAATTATTTGGTTAAAAATTGTTCTTTTTTAGATAAAAATTCAACTATTGGGTTAAAAATTCATCTGATTTGGTAGATTTATCTTTTTGCTTGAATATTTAACTTCATGGTTAAGTGTTTAACTCCTTTGTCAAAAACTAAGTTTTTTTTGTTTTCATCCATTTTGTCGAAAATTTTACTATTTTGTTGAAAATTCTTTCTTTTTCGATTGAATATTCAATTATTTTGTTAAAAATTGTTCTTTTTTAGATTTTGGTTGGATTTTTTGGTTGGAAATTTAACTTCTTGGTTAAGTGTTTAACTCCTTTGTTACAAATTCATTTTTTTTGTTTTATCCAATTAGTTGAAAATTCATCTCTTTTGTTGTAAATGAACTATTTTATTGCATTTTTTTTATATTCAATTATTTGGTTACAAATTCACCTTTTTGGTTAAAAATTAAACCACGTGGTTGAAAATTCATGTATTTTATTGAAAAATCGTCTTTTCCCGTTGAAAACTTATCTTCTTATTTAAGAATGCATCTTTTTGAATAAAAATTTAACTTCATGCTTAAATATTTAACTCCTTTGTCAAAAATTAAGTTTTTTTGTTTTTATCCATTTTGTCAAAAATGTTACTATTTTGTTGAAAATTCTTACTTTTTTGGTTGAATATACAATTATTTTGTTAAAAAATGTTATTTTTTAGATTTTGGTTAGTGTTTTTGGTTGGAAATTTTACTTCATGGTTAAGTGTTTAACTCCTTTGTTATAAATTCATTTTTTTTTTGTTTAATCCAATTAGTTGAAAATTCATCTCTGTTGTTGGAAATTGAACTATTTCGTTGAAATTTCCGTTGTTGATATTTAATGATTGATTTGAAAATTCATCTTTTTGGTTGAAAATCAATCTTTTCGGTTGAAAAGTTATCTTCAGGGTTGAAGGTTTAACGCTTTCCTTACAAATTAATTGTTTTAGGTTTCATCCCACCTAGTTGAAAATTCATCTATTTTGTTGAAAATTTAACCATTTTGTAGAAAATTCTTTTATTGTGGTCGTTCAAAGATAATTATTTGGAATTGTTAATTGTTTGGACACATTAATTTGTCTTCCAAAAAATAAAGTAAATGATAGTCTCCAAAAATTTATCTCTGCAAGTGACAAATTAAAATGTACTATTTAATTAGCAAAAGAAAACAAAATAACTTTTCTATATTTAACACACTCGATAGAAAATAACAAAATTGTTAATCATTGTTACAGAAAACCAATATCGTAATGCCATATTAAAAATTTACGCATTATTAGAAATACTTTAAAGAAATGGTTATCCCATAGAACAGTATACGAAACAATTCCAGAGAAAGCAGATCAAACACTGTTTTTTCTTTCTTCGAACGTTTTCATTTTCATCACAAGTGGATTTTATTAAATAAACATTAGACAAATTTCCTTTTTTTATAATACTTTTTGTTAGCTTCTTAATCTTTTCAAAAAAAAAACAATCTTTTGACTGAACAAATGATGGGATTTATAATTTAAGTAACAATCGGACCAAGATGGTTTTTTAAAACCAGTTTTTAATCAAATTTCCATTAGGAACTTTTTGAATCTCCAAATCTAACAAATTTAAGGTGTTTTTTTTTCGATTTCCAGTGTAAATTAAATGGATTCATTAATACTGTTGAAGACATTTAAAAGCTCTATAATTATATTAGTTGGAACAATTGTAAGTATGTCGTATGTCATATACATTTGTTGACGAAAAAAAACTGTAGCATTAAAAACAGTTTTAATAACAAATAAAATTTCATTTTTTGATATCTTTGTTAAAATTTTATGTCACTTCTATTTTTCTTTTATACAATCCAAAGCTGAATCGAGAGAAATATTATCAAACATTGAAACGTCTAAACATACTAATGAATGAGTAGAAGCTATTATAATAATATTAATGTTTTGTTTTAGATACAAACTATTTTTCATGGACGACTCAGTTTTTTTCTGAAATTGGTTTTAAATTATTTTATAAGTATTTTGCGAGTAAGTCGGTGATCCAATTATGGATCCAATCCCCAGTTCAAACATGGTTTGTAATCTACAAGGAACTGGCTAATTAATGTATATCTTATTTTCTTATCTTAAAACAATATCATTGTGCTCATTTTCCACTGTTGGAACTAAATTAGTTTTCACATTTTTCGTATAAATTATCATGTTTTTAAACGTTTTCTATTGTACAATTATAATCATTCCTCTTCGCTGCCATCATGTTATTCGCCTTAATCGGCTTTAACAAATAACAAATCTTTGTGGTTTTTTTTTGAAAATTTACAATAGGCTATGTGCAGTAAGTATATAGTAAACGCCGGAATACCTACATAATATTCTACCTACCATCTACCAACATAAATATTAATTTTAAATCTTTTAATTTTCTACCATATACACTCAAAAGAAGATTGATCAACCTTTCGAATATCTGCAACGAATAAGAATTTGTATTTGGATGCATCTTCCAAACCATATTCCGTACATTCCCAAAGACCAAAAATTCTCATGATCATGAAACAACCCTCCAACTGACAAATTCCAAAAAGCGTGTGAACATGATAAAAATTAAGAACGAAAACCCCACAAGGCCTAATAATAATAATAATTAGTAAAACTTGTTACATAAGTAGCGAGCTGTTAAGTCGTTGGGGTGAAACAAGTACATGCATACATATTTTTACTATCTATCCGTTCGTTATTATCCACCCCCTGAACCTCATTTCTGTGCGTGCTAGTCGGTGCCATGCAATGAAAATGCCCCCTTGCCGTGGGAATTGCGGGGTTCGATATCACAACATATAGCATATATTGGCCCCTCTACGTTTAAATTTTAACCGTCGAAAAGTAATGGCCTATAGCAATGTATATAATACCTACAATACAAATACTCTTAATTCTTCCCCCGTTGGAACCGTGACAGGTTTTTTCGGTTCTAATATCAAACCTTATACGTCGATTATTGTCGATTTGGAGACTTCTCGGAGAGGGGCGATTTATGGAGGCTATAATCAGGTTCAATCAAGCGTGAAGAGTCTGCAAGTTTTTTTTTAAGTCATATGGTGCACTTCATGTGTGTGCGTGAAGACGTTGGAACATTTAAGCGTGACGCTGCAAAGTTTGGAGTTTCATAGGTTCAATTCTCACTGATTTATTTCAATTCTGATATATATATTTGAAAATTAATATTGGATCCGCAAATGTAGGTAGATCATGTTGATCCAAAGTTCATAATCAAAAAGATATACAACGGTTTGATATTCTTGCTCTTACTATGACGATTTATCTTTAAAAAAAAAATATATATATATATATTTTTAATTGAATCGTCATAGTAAATGCAGGAATATCAAACCGTTGTATATCATTTTGATTATGAACTTTTGAATATGAATTATGAACGATAAACAACGGTCTGATAATTCTGCGTTTACTATGACGATTTATCTTCAAGAAAAAAAAATATTTTTTTGTTGAAAGATAAATCATGTTAAGTGAACGCAGGAATATCAAACCGTTGTATATCATGTTGATTATGAACTATGAATATGAATTATGAATGATATACAACGGTTTGATATTCGTGCGTTTGCTATGACGATTTAACTGTAAAAAAAAATATATTCAAGATAAATCGTCATAGTAAACGCAGGAATATCAAACTGTTGTATATCATTTTGATTATGAACTATGAATATGAATTATGAATGATATACAACGGTTTGATATTTCTGCGTTTACTATGACGATTTATCTTGAATATATATTTTTTTTTTCAGATAAATCGTCACAGCAAACGCACGAATATCAAACCGTTGTATATCATTTTGATTATGAACTTTGGATCAACATGATCTACCTACATTTGCGGACCCAATATTAATTTTTAAAAACTTCGTTCACTCATTTTAATTATTATTTTTTATCTTCAAATAAAGAACTCAATTCTATTCTCGATAAAAATAAATGTCAAAGCATGTAAAGAATAGAAATAATTAACAGGTTATTGATTATAATTATTATCAACAAATTATATATTTTTTTAAATGTCAATTTATATCTGTTTCCTGGATTGGGCTATAAATATCTATGGATATATGAATTAATTTTTTTCTTTTCAAAAGTGTTTGTTTAGATTGACATAGTCTGACCTAATAATTGAAATTTCAATGAAATAGTTCAATTTTCAACCAAAGAGATGAATTTAAACAAAACAAGATTTTTCAACCAATAAGACTAAATTTCTACTAGAAAAGACTAATTTTCAACAAAATACATGAATTTTCAACCAAATAGATAAATTTTCATCTAAAAAAGATAAATTTTTAATTTAATAGTTGAATTATCAAATAGAAAAAATCAATTTGTAGCTAAATAATTGAACTTAAAAAAATAATTTACAATCAAATACATTAGTGCTGCATTTTCAACTAAAAGATGAATATTTGGTTGAATAATCCAACCATCTGTTTAAAAAATCTAATTATTTCATAGAAAAGTGAACTATTTGGGAAGATTAATTTTGTTGCTGAAAAATAAACTTTTTTCTAGTAAACTCGTCTTTTTGTTGTAAAACATAAACTCTTTTGTTCAAAACCTAAACTGAATGCTCAAGTCAAAGTTTCGCAAAAATTCAAGCTTAATAAATGAAAAATAGCTTTTTTTATACAAAATAATAATAGATAGTTAAATTTTCAGCTGATAAAGGTAAATTTCAAAAAGCAACTAAAATAGTTCAATTTTCAACCAAAAAGGTGAATTTTCAAACAAGAAGATTAATTTTTTCAACCATATAGTTGAAGTTTGAAATAAAAAAGCTGAATTTTGCAATTAAAAAAAAACGAATTTTCAACAAAATTGTTAAATCTTCAACTACAAAAATAAGTATTCAACCAAAAATAGAATAGTTAAATTATCAAATAAAAAAATTGAATTTTCAAACAAATTGTTTAATTTACAACGAAAAATATTAATTTCAAATTAAAACCGAAATTAGAATAGTTAAATTTTCAGATAGAAAAAAATATATTTTCAACCATAAAAAAAGACTTTCAACAAAAATGAGACAGTCACATTTTCAGTTAAAGAAAAATCAATAAAACAAAACAAAGTGTTGACAAAATATTTAAATTCTCAACCAGGGAGATGAATGTTTAAACAAATAATTTTTTTCTCAAAGACAAATTTTCAACCAAAAAGAAATAAAATTAAAAAAAAAATAGTAAAATTTTCAACTAAAAAAATACATTTTCAACCAATAATAGGATAGTTAAATTTTCAGATAAAAAATTAAATGCTCAACAAAGTAGTTTAATTTTTGAAGAAAGAAATGAATTTTGAACCAAAAAAAAAACAACATTTCAACCATAATTGGAATAGTTACATTTTCAAAATAAAAAAAAAATTTATAAAAAAAGAACAATTTTTATAAAAAAAAAAGAATTTTCAAACAAAAATGGTATAGTGACATTGTCAGATCAAAATTTTTATCAGTATCAATCAAAAATGTAAATTTTTAACCAAACCAATGTATTTTCAAACAAATCATTTCCTACCAAAAAGAAAAATTTTCAACTGATAACAAATTAATTTTCAACCGAAATAAATGAGTAAAAAAATAGTTAAATTTTCAACTGAAACCATAAATTTTCAACTGAATAATTGAATTATCAAATGTAATAAATCAATTTGCATCTGAATAATTGAAATTAAAAAAACAATGTCAAATCAAATGGTTTAATTTTCAACTAAAAATCTGAATTTTCAACTAAATAGATGAATATTTAGTTAAATAATCCAACCATTTGTTTGAAAAATCCAATTATTTAATTGAAAATTTTACTATTTGGTTAAAGATTAATTTTGTTGCTAAAAAATCAAATTTTGTCTAGAAAATTCGTCTTTTTCTTGTAAAACTTCAACTCTTTTGTTCAAAAACTAAACTTGATGTTCTAGTTGAAGTTTCGCACAAATTCAAATTTAATAAACTAAAGATAGCATTTTTTATAAAAAATATTACCACATAGTTGAATTTTAAACTAAGAAAGTTAATTTTTGCAATTTATAAAACAAACGAATTTTCAAGAAAAAAAATGCAGCCAAAAATGGAATGTTTAAATTTTCAGTTAAATAATTAGTTTAAAAAAATGAATTTTCAAACAAATAGGTAAATTTTAATTTAAAAAAATAAATATTCAATCAAAAAAAGTATAGTCAAATTTGCAGATAAAAAATTGAAATTTAAAGAAAATAGATCAATTTTCAACGAAAGAAATAAATTTCTAACTAAAAAATAAAAAATTATTAACCAAAAATAGATTAGTTAAATTTTTAGTTAAAATAATGTATTATCAACGGTAAAAAAAATGTTTTCGACAAAAATGGTGTAGTAACATTTTCAGTCAAAAAATAATTTTCAATAAAACAAACCGAAGTGTCAACAAAATATTTAAATTTTCAACCAAAAAGATGAATTTTCAAACAAATAATTTTCTAACAAGAGGACAATTTTTAACTAAAAAAAAAATTTTCAACCTCAAAAAAATAAAAATTAAAAAAAAAAGTTTAATTTTGAACTAAAAAAATACATTTTCAACAAAAAATAGAGTAATTAAATTTTCATATAAACAATTGAATTTCCCACAAAGTAGTTCGTTTTTTTAACAGAGAAATTAATTTTCAATTAGAAAAGAAAAACATTTCAACCAAAAATGGAATAGTTACATTTTCAGTAAAAAAAAATAATTTTCATAAAAGAACGAATTTTCAAACAAAAATGGTACCGTTGCATTGTCAGATAACAAATGTTATAATTATCAAAAAAATAATTAAATTTTCAACCAAACCAATGAAGTTTCTAACAAATAATTTTCTACCAAAAATAAAAATTTTTCACACATCAACCATTTGTTTAAAAAAAAAACTTATTTTTTGTCAAAAAAATTTTATTTTGTTGTTCAAAATTCAATAATTCTTGTAAAAGGTCGTCCTTTTTGTTGAAAAATTAGTTCCAAAAATTATCTGTTTCGATAAAAATTTTATTTTTGGTTAAAAAATAAACCGGTTTGGTTTAAGATTGAACTATTTTGTTAAAAACTTGTGTTTTGGCTGAATTCAACATTCGTTTAAAAATAAATTTTGTTTTTGAAATAGCGACAATTACATTTTTCGTTAAAAATTCGTTTTTTTAATAACAGTTTATTGAGAGATTTGAAAATATTCTGATAATTTTCAACAAATTTAAAAAGATTTTAAGAATTTCAAAAGATTTTAAAGCCTTCAAAAAGATTTATAGATATTTCTAGAAATTTCAAAATATTTCAAGAGATTTCAAAATGTTTTAAGAGTTTAAAAAAAATATTTCAGGAGATTTTACATATTTCAAAAAAGTACTACTTTATACTGATAACTAGATGTTTACCTAAATTGTTTAAACAATTTATCATTGTTATCAATTTTCTCTTAGAATAGAGATAGAAAGTCGCGATTTTTTCACAATTTTTCTACTGTTTGTCCAATTTTCAATTAGAGTGAGGTAATAGTTGATTAATGTTGACAAATATGATTGTTTAAACAATTAAATATTGATGTTGTTAATATAATTTTTTATTTATGGTAGAAGTTGCAGTTTTTTTGGAAATCTTCAACTTTTTCCCACTTTTCACTTTGAATGAGTTAACAATTGATTTATTATAGCAAAAATAATGTTTTACACAAATTATTATTATTCATAGTTTTCTTATTCTATATTATTACTACATAGTTGCAGTTTTCTTTCTAAATTTTTTAACTTTTTATCCATTTTTCAATAAAAGTGGAGTAATAATTAATTGAAGTTAACAAAGATAATTGTTTAAACAATTCATTATCATTTTCAATAATATCCTCTTTGTTTGATGGTAGAAAGTTGCGGTTTTTTTCTGAAAATTTCAACTATTTATTTATTTTTCACTTGGAATGACTTGATAATTAATTAAATAAAACAAATGTTCCAACAAATTATTATTGTCATTAACTATCTACATCTATCTTAATGCCAGATAGATGCAGTTTTTTCTGAAATTGTGAACTTTTTGTCAACTTTTCACTCAGTGAGGTTATAATTAATGCAAGTTAACAGAAACAGTTGTTTAAACAATTTATTACGACAATTAGTTATTAGTATAAAGTACAATTTACGTATCAAATAAAATCACAAAAAAAATTGTGTACAATCAAAATGTTTGAATTTCCAAAATTGCTAACAATTATTCAAACTAAAAAAGTGGATCTTTAATTAAGTAATTAAAAATAATTAATCAAAACGTCGAAAGTTTTGTATTGGAAAAGGTAAGATTTTTTTTCTATTTCAAGTTTTGATTAAAAATTCCACCTTAAATTGAAAAAAAAAATTTTTCTCCTTTTCTATTTTTAGCTGTACTTCACAAAGTACCTGCAATATTCTCTTAAATATTCTTTAATCTTCTTGAAGGTAAAAAGAAAACAAGAATTGGAATACTCAAAGGTGAGAAACCGCAGAGCCAACCGCAGTACCATTCAGCACTCGATAATACAAAATATATGTATTTCCGTTCACAAAAAGTGAAAAAAAAAATTCCCGCAGGTTGAAAAACGAAAACTCAAAACCTAAGAAAACCACAAACTACAAAAGCAGGGACGACTCTTTTAAATTTCTATTTCACCAGAATTTTATTTTACCATTAGAGTTAAATTAACTAATTTCAACTTGAAAGATTGGATCTATACTTTTATACAGTTTGGAAAATTTGCACGGAAAAATACGAGACACATATTTTTTATTTTTGACAAAACATTTTTTATCAAGTTAAAAATCTCGAAATTTCAACTTCACAAAATTGGTAATTTCTCGAAATTTTTGACTACCAATATTTCAAATTCCTGAAAATTTCAAATTCTCACAACAAATATTTAAATTTAATATTTGTCATATCTGTTAGAATAATATTTCATTTTCAATAATTTGGGCAATGCGTAATTCTATGAGTTTTTCAATTATTCCATTTCAGGAATATAACAATTTCGGAAAATTTTAATTTCGTTAATATACATTTTGGGTAGTTGTTTTTGTGAATTGAAAATTTCAGAATGTCAACATCAGGTATTAGTCTTTTTTCGGTGAAATTATGACATCCCGATGATGTTAAAGTTTGATTTGGTTAATTAGAGATTTACCTATTTTGTTGAAAATCTATTTTTTTTTTGTCATAAATTTTTTTAACTGACAAGTTAACTATTCCATTTTTGATTATCGAGGATGATTGAAGATTAAAAAATTTGGTTAAAAATTTTTTTTTTTCTTTAGATTCAACAGTTTGATGATTCAATTTTGTTTGTTGGAAAGTAAGTTCTTGAACTGAAAACTTAACTGTTCCGTTTTTGGTTAAAAATCGATCTTTTTTAGTTGAAAATTCAACTGTTCTTTTTTTTAGAAAATTAATCTTTTTTGTGTAAAATTCATCATTTTGGTTGCAGATTCAACTATTTTGTTGAACATTCGTATTTTCCAGTTCAATTCAACTAGCTGTAAATTTTGTTGTTGTTGAAAATTAGTTCAAAACAATTTTGTTTTTAATTTAATGGTAGTTTGGTAAAAATGCAACTATTTAGTTGAAAATGCCACTGTATGGTTCAAAATTCAACTCTTTTGTAAAAAAGTTGTTTTCTTGAAGAAGAAATTCAATAATTTCATTGATACTTTACCTATTTTATTGAAAATCAACTTTTTTTATGAAAAATTCCACTATTTTCATGAAAGATATGATTTGGTAAAAAATCATACATTTGATTGAAAACTCGTCAATTTTAGTAGAAAATTAATCTCTTTTGTTAAAAATGTATCATTTTGATTGAAAGTTCAACTATTTTTTTGAAAAATTGTCTTTTCTAGTTAAATTCAACTGCTTGAAAATTTGTTTTTTGTTGTTGAAAATTTATCAAAAACTAAATAAAAATGCAACAATTCCATTTTTGGTTAAAAATTTATCTTTGTTAGCTAAAAGCTCAACTATTTTGTTAACAATTATTCTGCCCAGAAGAAAATTGTTGTAGATAAATCATTATAAACCTATAATAATATTTCTCAAAAAATATTTGCGTAAGTGAATGAAACAGAACTTTTTTTACTTGGTTCTGAAAAAGACTGGCTGGGGCATTGCCGAAAGATTGAAGTCTTGGGAACCATGATACAATAACCTTTTATTATCGTTTGTAAATACTAGTTACTCGTAACATTTCAAGACGATTTCGGAATATAAACAATTCCATATTTTAGTTTTACATTTTTTTAATGGTGTGAAGGATTTTGGTTTACAAGCGCTACTACATAATTATACTTGATCAGGTGATTTGCACCTACTGGAGTATCCTTAATTTCATCTGGGGTCAATAAGGTAATCGTTCCGCTTTCCATGTTTAATTTTGCCCGTTTTTCATTTTTAGCGCGAGGTTTGTGTGTATATATTCCAGCAAGAACATTACTACTCTCGAATATTGCAAAGACATCACCACCGAATGTTGATAACACAATTTGTTCTTGGATGGGAATGGGCAAAAAGCGATTCCGTCCTGAAAGTATCTTTACTGGTTTATCCGCAGGAAAAGTGTATCTTCGAAGTTCATACAGCCGATGCGGATTTTTGTTTGAACAAAGCCGAATAAATTGAAGTTGGTTAAGTCCATATCCAAGTACATGAGAGAATTGAATCGCAGGGCGGCACCTGGACGTGGAAGGAAGACGAGGATCAGCAGGAGAAGGAGATCTGGCAGGAGAATAAGGTCATACGAAATCAAAATTAATTAAAGAATAATTTAAGTGAATGAAAAAGAATTTAATTGAATTCAGATGAATGAGGATAAATAGAATTAGCGAATGAGAATCTGATCAAAATATCTTAAAAGAATGACTAAGAAGGGAGTTGAGAAAAAAATTAACTTACCCATCATTGTGGTTTATATTCTCGACTCTAAAATGATATTGGATTGGGAAAACGTGGCCCACTCGAACTTCCTCAGTTTCATCTGGGGTCAATGGGGTAATCCTGCCACTCTCCATGTTTATTTTGACCCGTCCTTTATGCTTAATTTGAGAATTATGTTTATATATTCCAGCAAGTATATTATTACTCGTCAATATTGCAAAGACGTCACCATCCAATGTTGATAGTACAATTTGTTCTTGGGGTGGCATGGGCGGAAAGACATTATGTCTTTCGAATATTTTAATTCGTTTTTCCGTAGGGAAAGTATATCTGCGAAGTTCGAATTGCCGGTGGGGATTTTTAATGGAAGTAAGCCGAATAAATTGAAGTTGGTCAAGTCCATATCCATGTTCGTCAGAAGAAGGAAGCCGGGTAGGAGGATCTATATGGCTGGCAGGAGGAGACTGGGACCTTGAAGGTTGATGAGCTTCGGCAGAAGAAGGAGACCTTAGCGGAGAATGATGTCTGGCAGGAGGATTAGAACTGGCAGGAGAATGAGAACTGGCAGGAAGATATTGCGTGTCGAAACAAGAAGAATAAGATGAGCCGCTACGAGGAACACCAGGAATAGGGGCGCCATTAGGCAAACATTCAAACTGTGAACTTAAATCTGCGACAAGGAAAAGGCGATTAATTTTTGTTTGAAGAACGAATTTTTTTCCTTACTAATAATAATCTACGAAAGTACCCAGCTAATACATTGCGTTTTTAGCTAGAAGTTGGTTCATAGTCATGCTTTTGTTCAACTGTAGATAGGAATTGAACATTTGGATAAACTCTTTAGAATTGTACAGAAAAATAGTAATGATCATTTTGGAATTCAATTGATTCCTTAGATTGACTCACGAGTAATTTCACTTATAAAAGTATAAAAAGTTTATAAATTTAGTCCGACTATATTTATTTGTTCGCTAACAATTAAAATGGAATAATATGCTTAAAATTCTAAGATATAAGATATAATACAAGTCTAGTGACGATAAGATTTAGCAAATTTGTAATGAAAAACTATTTATAGAAAATTATAAGATTTCTGTACAAGTAGAATTTGATAGAAATTTTCGGCATTCCGAAACATATGATTCCAAATAAGTCTTGTGCTGATAATATTTGATTGAGTTTCAATTAGAAACTTTTGATAGGACAATAAACGATTAGTATTATTGTATTATGGTATTATATATTATGCATTATATTCACCAATAGAACTGAGAATCGCCGTCAAGACGAAGATCACAGTATAAACAATCCTCATTTTTTTGCAATCAGAGGCAGAACTGATTTACAAGGTAATAAAGAATTTGGTTACACGTACATATGATTAATATTCTGGTTTTTTTATCAAAGTATATATCTCGTGTATGAATTGTAACCTCATGTATTATAGGCGTCAAGCTTGTCCTTCTGCAAAATCCATGTTTATATTTCATTAATCAGTCCGAAGAAAAAGATTTAGTTTTCTCAGTAGAGGCTACTTTGAGAGTATTATTATCGCCTTTATTTTGTATGCTTATCTCGAAAGATATGAAATTTAAATCAATGCATAGAAGCTACATTTATTTTCAGATCTTTACTTTATTTCTTTAGTTCAGAAATTTATTTTATATGTCTCAGCTACCCTAAAAATGTATAATTTCAATAAATTTATATTATTACAATTCATAACATGCATTGATATTGAAAAAATGTATTCTCATTGTCTTGTTTTTATGATTAAGAAAAGTGGGCATCCAAAATATTTATTTATTTGTTTTCGAATTTATTTTTTCGATTTGAATAAAATAGATTGTATTTCGCGTCTCCTCCTCAAGATCAAATGGTAGTCCCCTACTTCCGGTCAGTCTAGCCATGAGTTTGAAAGTTTAATGAAGAAAATATGGCGCGTGTTCCTCTTCTGTTCTGCGATACGCGAGCCTTTTCATTCTTTTCTTTCGTGTCAGTCACACTAGACGTGTTTTTTTAAAATATATAAATATAATAATTATTACAATGGGAAAAGGAAAAGAGAGGAGACGCAACAGCTGGTCGTCATCCTCCACATCTTCCAGTTCATCAGAAGATGAAATCTATAC
>JAABKJ010006493.1:0-21921 GCA_011634705.1 Andricus grossulariae
AAATTAGTTTTTTCATTCGAATTTTTTTTTGTAACTAAAAATGTTAACTGTTCCATTCTTTGTCGAAAATTTTTTTTATAGACATTTATTCTTTTTGGTTTGAAATTCATTTCTTTGCTTGAAAATTAGTTTTCTTAGTGAAAATTAATTTGTTCAGCTAAAAATGTAATTAAATCTTTGTTCGTTAAAAATTTATCTATTCTGTTGAAAATTGATCTTTTTTTTGGTACAAAATTAACCTTTTTGGTTGAAAATTCAACTATTAGGTTCAAAACTCCATGAAAAATTAAAATGGTCGGTTGAGAATTGATGTATTTTGTTAAAAATTATTCCTTTTTGCTAGAAAATTAATGTTTTTGGTTGAATTTTACATTTCTTTGGTTGAAAATTATTTGTTTTATTGGAAATTAAGTTTTTTAAGTACAAATTTAACTATTCCATTTTTTGTCCAAAATTTTTTTTTGTTATAGACATTTAATTTTTTTGGTTGAAAATGCATCTGTTTGGTTGAAAATTCAACTTTTTTGTTGTAAGCTTATTTTATTTAGTTAAACCCTCATTTCTCTAACTCAAAATAATAAATTGAAAATTTTTTGTTTTTTGTTAGAAAATTTATTTTGTGGGTGGAAAATTCAATTATTTGGTTAATTTTTTTTTTATTGAAGTTGCATTGCTTCAGTTAAAAGTTCATTTATTAAGTTAAAAATTTAAGAAACTATGTTAAAAATTCGTTTTTTTTTTGTTCGAAAATGATTTTTTTTTTTCTGAAAATGTAGCTATACCAGTTTTGCCAGAAAATGGATCTTTTTTCAGTTGAAAATTCACTTATTTAATTGAAAATTCTTTCTTTTTAGACAAAAATTCAATTATTTTGGCAGAAAATTAATCTTTTTGGTTTAAAATTCATTTCTTTGGTTGAAAATTAATTTTTGTAACTAAAAATGTGACTAAATTTTCTGTCGAAATTTTTTTTAATAAACATTTAATCTTTTTGCTAGCAAATTTATTGGCTTGGTTGAAAATTGATCTATTTCGTTGAAAATTTATTTTATTTCCTTGAAAACATATTTCTCTAACTGTAAATTAACTATTCTATTGCTTGTTGAAAATTAATATTTTTTCGTTAAAAATTCATCTATTCTGTTGAAAATTTATTGTTTTTTTTTGTACAAAATTGACCTTTTTGGTTGAAAAATAAACTTTCAGGTTCAAAATTCCATGACAAATTAAAATATTTGGTTGAGAATTAATGTATTTTGTTATAAATTATTATTTTTTGGTAGAATACTGTTTGATTGAAAATTCATCTGTTTGGTTCAAAACTCGACTTTTTCGTTGTAAATTTATTGTATTTATTTAAAAACTTATTTCTCTAACTCAAAAAAACATTCTATTTTTTGTTGAAAATTTATATTTTTCAGTTAAGAATTCATCCATTCTGTTAAAAAGTTTGTTTTTTTTTTGTACAAAATTAACCTTTTGGGTTGTAAATCCAACTATTACGTTCAAAATTCCATGAAAAATTAAAATATTTTTGGTTGAGAATTAATGCATGTTATTAAAAATTATTCTGTTTTGTTAGAAAATCAATCTTTCTGGTTGAAATTTCATTTTCTTGGTTGAAAATTAGTTTTTTATTGGAAATTAATTTTTTTAACTTAAAATAAAAATATTCTATTTTTTGTTAAAATTTATCTTTTTTAATTAAAAATTCATCTCTCCTGTTGAAAATTTAGCTTCTTTGGTACAAAATTAACCTTTTTTGTCGAAAATTCAACTATTAGGTTCAAAATTTCATGAAAAATTAAAAGAGTTGTTTGAGAATTAATGCATGTTGTAAAAAATTATTTTTTTCTTGTAGAAAATTAATCTTTTTGGTTGAAAATTAGTTTTTTTGTTCGAAATTAATTTTTGTAACTAAAAATTTAACTATTCCATTGTTTGTCAAATTTTTTTTTTTTCATATACATTTAATCTTTTTGGTTGAAAATTCATCTGTTTCATTGAAAATTCAACTTTTTCGTTGTAAATTTATCTTATTGAGCTAAAAACTCATTTCTCTAACTCAAAATAAAAATATTCTATCTTTTGATGAAAATTGATCTTTTTCAGTCGAAAAATCATCTATTTTGTTGAAAAGTTGTCGGTTTTGTTAGAAAATTTATTTTCTAAGTTTAAAATTCAATCATTTGGTTAAACATTTTTTTTACTAAAGATGCAGGTTTAGTTGAAAGTTCATTTACTTGGTTGAAAATTCAACAAATTATGTTAAAAATTCGTTTTTTTGGGTTGAAACTGAAATTTTTCACTGCAAATGTAGCTATTGCATTTTGCCAGAAAATTGATCATTTTTCAGTTAAAAATTCACTTATTTTATCGAAAATCTTTCTTTTTGAGTAAAAAATTTAATTCTTATGGCAGAAAATGTATATTTTTGTGGTGTGAATTTAACTTTTTTTTTAAATTCGTTTCTATGAGTTGAATATTCAACATTTTGGGTGAGAATTTTTTTTTATTGATTGAAAATTCTTTCTTGGTTGAAAATGTACATTTTTTGTTAAAAATCCGTATTTTTTGGTTTAATTAAACAATTTTGTTTGAAAATTAAAACAATTTTGGTGAAAATATGAACTATTACACTTTTTATTGATGATTCATTTTTTTTTTCATCAAAGATTTATCAGTCTGGTTAAAAATTCAAGTATTCTGTTAAAAATTCCCTTTTTCTTGGTCGAAGATTAATTATTTCAACTAAAAAATGTAATAATGAAATTTTACATTAATAAATATTAAATTTTTGTCAGTTCTATTATGCACACAAATATGATATTCTTTGTCAATGCTTTCGATATTTTTGTGACACACCTTTTTTTTTTAAAGAAGGATTTTGTTTTACCACAGAACTTTCTAAACGCATTATTTCTTCTTGTGAAAAATTAAAGATTTGTAACAAAGCTGAAGCGTTTAATTACAAAATTATTAAAATTGTTTAAACTATTTTTTTATATTAGAATACAATTTTTTAGGGGTGTGTTTCAGTTACAAAATCTAATTAACATTTCCTCAAGGATTTTTGCAATTCTAGATAATGCTTGAAATAAGACTGGAGGTAAAATTTAAACCCATAAACTATACTTATTATCACGTCATTGCATGTGACCTTTTTAAATACTCAATTATGTTTTACGTGTTGCCATCCGCATTGCGACGAATTATAAACGACATCCATGGGAAACTAAGTTTTTAAAAGTATTAAAAAATTATTAGAGTTTTTAGACCTTTTATTAATATTTTTCTTTCAAGATTTCCAGTTATTTCTTCAAAATGAAATATGTGGAATGTTTTAACTTTTATGAAATGCACGTTTTTAATTAAATAGATTCATAAGAACCTAATGCCAATAAAAAATTCTTCACAATTATTTAAATAATTATTTCAAATAAATCCCACATTAAAAAAACAGTAAACATTTCACAGAACGATTGAAACAGAATAGTTAAATTTTTTGCAAATAAATCAATTCTCAACAAAATAAAATACATTTTTAACGACATAGTTTCATTTTGAACAAAAACAGAGGAATTTTTAAGCAAATATCAAATGTTTGAAGAAATTTTCAACCGAAGTTAAATTTTCAATCAAATAAATGAGTTTTCGACTAAAAAAAAAAAGGTTTCAACTAAAAAGGTTAATTTTCTATAAAAAGATTAATTTTTAACAAAATACTGGAATTTTCCACTAAATAGTTGAACTCTTAATTGAAGAAGATAAATTATCAGTTAACAAAATTAATTTTTAACGAAAAAGAATAAGTTCCAAGGATATAGTTAAATTAAGTAGTTTAATTTCTAACCAAAAATATTAATTCTCAATAAAAAATATAATAGTTGATATTGCAACCAAAAAATGCATTCATTTTATTCAAAAACAGTTGAATTTAAAAAAAAGTCGAATTCACAACAGAATAATTAAATCCTCAACCCTAACAGATTAAACAATTGATTTTATGATTTTTTAACCATCGAAATGTAAATAATATGATGTTAATGTTTTTTTTCTACATGGTCTAGAATCAATATTCTTTTGAATACTGATTACTGTTTGTAAAAGTTGTGAAAAAAAGTCTCTAGCTCCACTGGGATCGGAACCCAGGTCTTTCAGTTGCGTATCCCAGCGGAGCTAGAGAGTTTTATTCAACTTTTCTATTTTCACCCATGTAAACTTTTTCTATATTTTATAATTGACAAAATTTTTTATTCATTTAAATATTTCAAAGTGATAATATCTCTTTTTGATATAGTAAGTTGTCTCAGGGAAATATTTACCGAACCGATGCGATCTTAACGCCTTCCTCTCAGTAGAATCTTCAACGATAACGTTTTTCTCTAGATAACCAGCTCGATAAGAACGATCAAATCTGTAAATATCTCAGCTCAGTAAAGCTTCAAAAGAACATTTCGCGAAATGGCATCAGACTTTCTTGAAACGACTAGTGCATTTTCGATGACTGGATCCATATTCTTCCACTTTCTTATTTAAATCCACTAAAATATTTCTAAAGGAATCTGTATTATCATTAGAGGAAAACAGAAAATTTTTAACGTATTTTTCAGACTAGAGGGTGTTTATTAATTAAAGATCATTTTTAGTTAATTTTTTTTCTGAAAAAAATCTTCTCCTTTTACTCCGCTGGGATTCGAACCACAGAACTCCTGATTCCCGGTGAGGTGCTTTTTCCATCAAGCTAACAGAGAGATCGAGAGAAGAGACTTTATTTCAGAAAATACACGCATTATTATGCTAGATGGTACAAATAAAATTTTCAAAGAAATCTGATTTTCATTGGAGAAGAACAGAAAATTTTCAACGTATTTCTCAGATTGGATGGTGTTATAAAATAAAAATAAATTTTAGTTAATTTTTTGTTTAGAAAAAAATATCTCCTTTCACTCCACTGGGATTCGAACCACAGAACTTGTGATTTTCGGTCAGGTGCTCTTTCCATTAAGCTACTAGAGAGATCGAGAAAAGAAACTTTATTTTAGAAAATATCCGCATTATGATGCTAGATGGTACTAATCAAATTTTGAAAGGAATCTGTATTATCATTAGATAATAACAGAAAATTTTTAACTTCTCTTTCAGACTAGATGGAGTTACGAATTAAAAATCGTTTTTTATTTATTTTTTTTTCTGAAAAAAAGATCTTCCACTCCGCTGGGATTCGAAACACAGAACTTCTGATTTTCAGTTAGGTGATTTTCCCATTAAGCTACTAGAGAGATCGAAAAAAGAAACTTTATTTCAGAGAATACAAGCATTATTATGCTAGATGGTACGGATCAAATTTTTAAAGGAATCTGTATTATCATCTGAGAAGAACAGAACATTTTCAACGTATTTTTCAGACTAGATGGTGTTATTAATTAAAAATCATTTTTGATTAATTTATTTTTCTTAAAAAAATATCTCCTTTCACTTCGCTGGGATTTGAACTACAGAACTTGTGATTCCTGGTCAGATGCTTTTTACATTAAGCTACTAGAGAGATCGAGAGAAGAAACTTTATTTCAGAAAACATACGCATTATTATGCTACATGGTACAAATCAAATTTTCAAAGAAATCTGGATCATGATTAGAGAAGAACAGAACATTTTCAACGTATTTTTCAGACTAGATGACGTTATTAATTAAAAATCATTTTTAATCAATTTTTTTTTCTGAAAAAAAAAGATTTTCTCCTTTCACTCCGATGGGATTTGAACCACAGAACTTATGATTCCCGATCAGGTGCTTTTCTCATTAAGCTGCTAGAGAGATCGAGAGAAGAAACTTTATTTCAGAAAATACACGCATTATTATGCTAGATGGTACAAATCAAACTTTAGAGGAATCTGTATTATCACCAGAGAAGAACAGAACATTTTCAACGTATTTTTTAGACTAGATGGTGTTATTAATTAAAAATCATTTTTATATAATTTATTTTTCTGAAAAAAAGATCTCCTTTCACTTCGCTGGGATTCAAACTACAGAACTTGTGATTTCCGGTCAGATGCTTTTTCCATTAAGCTACTAGAGAGATCGAGAGAAGAATCTTTATTTCAGAAAATATACGCATTATTATGCTAGATGGTACAAATCAAATTTTCAAAGAAATCTGTATCATCATTAGAGAAGAACAGAACATTTTCAACGTATTTTTCAGACTAGATGACGCTATTAATTAAAAATCATTTTTAATCCATTTTTTTTCTAAAAAAAAAGATTTTCTCCTTTCACTCCGCTGGGATTCGAACCACAGAACTTATGATTCCCGATCAGGTGCTTTTCTCACTAAGCTGCTAGAGAGATCGAGAGAACAAACTTTATTTCAGAAAATACACGCATTGTTATGCTAGATGGTACAAATCAAACTTTAGAGGAATCTGTATTATCACCAGAGAAGAACAGAACATTTTCAACGAATTTTTCAGACTAGATAGCGTTATTAATTGAAAATGATTTTTAATCAATTTTTTTTCTGAAAAAAAAAGATTTTCTTCTTTCACTCTGCTGGGATTCGAACCACATAACTTTAGATTGCCAGTTAGGTACTTTTTCCAATAAGCTAATAGAGAGATCGAGAGAAGAAACTTTATTTCAGAAAATATACGCATTATTATTCTAGATAGTACAAATCAAATTTTTAAAGGAATCTGTATTATCATTACAGAATAAAAGAAAATTTTCAACGTATTTTTCAGACTAGATTGAGTTACGAATTAAAAATCATTTTTAGTTAATTTTTTGTTCAGAAAAAAAATTAATTAACATATTTCTGTACCCTCAAAATCACCTTGATAAAAAAACATGAAATAAAGCTGTCATAAAATAAAATCCAGCCAATTTTGTAAAAAGTGAGGAATTATTTTTCTTTATTCAGTAGAATTTTTTTTTAATCAAATATGGTTTAATTAAATTATTTCTATTTGAACTGAGAATTTTTAATTATTAAATGTTTTATGACACGTATTTTTTCCGAATTATTTGCAGAGTTACAAAATAATTTTTTTTCTTCTCATTTACAATTATAACTTAAGAGTTATAATTACTTTCTAAGTGTCCCAGAGTGTGTGTGTTATCCGATAACAAAAATTTTTCATTAATTTTATAACTTAAAAGTTTAATTTACATATTCTGAGTAATTTTTTATTTAATTAGTTAATTGAAAACTGGAAACAATCGAGATTACCTTTTTTTCTTAATTTAAAAATAATTTTAAGTAAACTTGATGTAATATTTTAATTTTATTATAATGTATTGTTATATAAAAATAATTTCTGAACCGATAATCTTAATAAATAAACATGGAAATTGGAAATTAATTGATTCTTGAAATTAATCTATATAATTAACTTCTAATGTAAATATATGAGGGAAATAAAAATTATTTTGATAAATAAGACATGTGAATCGCCATAAAATTTAATATTTCCTGAAATTCTCGAAAATTTAATAAAATATCTTGAAAGCAAATTATTGCAATTAGGATACTTTGAAATTCCTTGAAACCAAATGAAAATTTGTTTAAATACCTCAAATTCATTAAATCTCTTAAATCATCAATCTTTTCAAATGCCTGGAAATTTCGTGAAGCTCTTAACAATTTTTTGGAATCTTTCAAAATACACTAATAATTTTTTAAATCCCTTCAATTTATTTAAATCTGCTTAATGCTTCTTAGAATCTCCGGAAATATTCTATAATATTTCAAATCCTTCGAAATACTTTCAATTTATTAAAATATATTCAAAATTCCTTGGAATCTTTTAAAATACCCTAAAATTGTTCGAAATGCCTTCAATGTATTGAAATTTATTACCTTCAAAATTTTCAAATACTTTTAATTTATCGAAATTTTTTGAAATCCCTCGAGAAATCTTGAAGCTCTTAAAAATTCTTTGGAAGCTTTCAAAATACCATTAAATTTTCCAAAATTCATTCAATTTATTCAAATCCATGAAAAATTTCTTGGAATTAAAAAAAATCCTTAAATCCTTAAAATTCTTTAAAATTTTTCCAACTGATTGAAATCTATTGAAAAATCTTAGGAACCTTTGCAAATACCCTAAATTGTTTCAATACCTTTAAAATCCTTTTAATGCAATAAAATTTATTGAAAATTGAAAATATAGACAATTCCTTAGAATTCTCTAAGAAACCCTAAAATGCTTGAGATCCTTCGAAATCCTTTCAATTTATTAAAATATATAAAAAATTCCCTAGAAACTTTCGAAATACCCTACAATTTTTTGAAATGCCTTCAATTTATTGAAATGTATTGCCTTCAAAATTTTGAGATCCTTTTAATTTATTGAAATTTATTGCAAACTCCTTTCAATTTTATAAAATACCCTTTAAGATTTCAAACAATTCGAAATCTTTTGAAATATCTCGCAAATTCTTTAAAATTTTTTGGAAGCTTTCAAAATACCCTTAAATTTTTTTAATTTATTCATTTTATTCAAATCTATGAAAAATTTCTTGGAATCATTAAAAAAATTCTGAAATCTTTGGAAAAATTCAAAACTTCTTCAATTTATTGAAATCTATTGAAAAATGTTTGAAATCTTTTAAAATACCTTAAGCTATTTTAAATACTTTAAAAGCCCTGACATTTGTTTAAAGCTTTTAAAAATTCCTTTGAAACTTTCGGAATAACCCTAAAATTTTTCGAAATGCCTTTAATTTATTCAAATTTATTGCCTTACAAATTTGGAAATCATTTTAATTTATTTGAATTTATTGAAAATTCCTTTCAGTCTTATAGAATACCCTTTAAGATCTATAAAAAATTTCTTGGAATCTTCAAAAAAATCCTTAAATCTTCGAAATTCTTAAAAATTTCTTCAGTTTATTGAAATTTATGAAAAAATCTTTGGAATCTTTGAAAATACCCTAAATTGTTTCAAGACCGTTAAAAACCTTTTGATGCAATTAAATTTATTAGAAATATATAAAATTCCTTAGAATCTTTAAAAAATCCAGAAATCTTAAAAAAAATTTAAAACTTCTTTAATTGATTGAAATCGATTGAAAAATCTTTGGAATCTTTGAAAATACCCTAAATTGTTTCAAGACCTTTGAAATCCTTTCAATGCAATGCAATTTATTAAAAATATAGAAAATTCCTTAGAATCTTGTGAGAAGCCCTAAAATTCTTGAAATCCTTCGAAATCCTTTCAATTTATTGAAATATATTAAAAATTCCTTGGAATTTTTAAAAATGCCCTAAGCTATTTTAAATCCTGTGAAAGCCCTGAAATTTGTTTAAATGTTTTAAAAATTCTTTGAAAACTTTTGAAATACCCTAAAATGTTTGGAAATGCCTTCAATTTATTGAAATTTATTGCCTTCAAAATTTCGAAATCCTTTTGATTTACTGAAATTTATTGAAAATTCCTTCCAATCTTATAAAATACCCATTAGGATTTCAAAAAATTCGAAATCTTTTGAAATCCCTCGAAAATTTCTCAAAGCTCTTGAAAATTCTTTGGAAGCTTTCAAAATACCCTTAAATTTTCCGAAATTCATTCAATTTATTCAAATCTTCAAAACAATTTTTGGAATTTTCGAAAAAATCCTTAGATCTCAAAATTTTTTTAAAATTTCTTCAAATCATTTTAATGCAATGATATTTATTAAAAATTAAAAATATTGAAAATTTCTTGGTATCCCTGAAAATACCCTTATATATTTTAAATCCTTTAAAATGCCTTTTATTTATTGGAATCTTTTGAAAATTCCTTGGAATATTTTAAGAAGTTCTAAAATCTTTGAAATCCTTTAAAATACCTTAATTTCATCGAAAGATATGAAAAATGTTTTGAAATTTTTCAAAACGTCCTTACATTTTTTTAAATCCTCTAAATCTGCTGAAATATTTAAAAATTTCTTCAAATCTTTGAAATCGTACGAAAAACTTTGATTCTTGCAAAATTCGTGGAAATTTATAGAAATATAAAATGTTTAGAAATTTTCATATCCATTGAAACCTCCAAAAAATCGTGTGAAATTTGGTGAAATCCCTTGGAATCATTGAAAATACCCTAAATCTTTTAGAATTCTTTGTAATACTTTGAAATCCTTATGAATTTTGAGAATTTTTTGCAATCTTATTAGATTTGTCCAAATTTCTTAAAATGCCTTGAAATCTTTTGAAAATCCTGAAAATTGGGGAAAGCTTTAAAAATTCCTTTGACCTTTAAAAATTACCTCAAAATTTTTGAACATCTCTTCGGTTGATTGAGATTTTGAAAATTCCCTGGAATCTTTGAAAATAACCCAAAATATTTCAGAACCTTTGAAATCCTTTTAATTCATTAAAATTGATTAAAAATTCCTTGGAATTTTTAAAAATATCCTGAAATATTACAAATAATTCAAAACTAGGACATGTTTTAAAGTTCTTGAAAATTCTTTTAGGTCTTTCTAGATACCGTGAAGTTTTTGTAAATCCCTTGAATTTATTACAATTTATTGGAAATTTTTTGGAATCCTTAATAAAAATATAAAACTTTTGAAATCACTTGAATTTACCAAATCTATACAAAATTCCTTGAAATTTCTAAAAAAAAAACCCAAAAATCATTATAATTCCTATGAAATCACCTGTAAATATTTGAAAACTCATCTAATCTATAAAATAATTTTTAAAAAACCCTCAGTTTTTTCGAAATTCGTTAAAATTCATAGAAAAATTACCAAATGTTTAAAAAAAATTTATATTTATCGATTATTCATCAAAAATACCTTGAATCCTTTTGAATCCTGTAAAAGCCTTTAAAATTCCTATAAAGTTTGAAAAATTCTTCGCAAACCCCTTTATTTTTTTTTAATTTTCTAAAAATTCCTTGACTTCCTGGAAATTATTTAAAGCTTTCGAAAATTTCTTGGTACCTTTAAAAATACCCTAAACATTTTTTTTGACCCCTTCAATTTATTCAAATCTATTGAAAATTCCTTGGAATCTATGAAAATATCCTAAGCGATTCAAAATCCTTTGAAATTCATTAAATATATTGAAATATATGGAAAATTCCTTGGTATCTTTGAAAATATTTTAAAAATTTAATTTCCAGGTCTAGTTCTGTAAATATTAAATACAAACCAAAGGTGCGGCAAATAAAATAAACTTAGAATTTTGTTTTTCTTTTTGTTTAATTAATTGTAATATAAGGAAAAATAATAAAATTTTAATTTTCATATTTAAAGCTGTGAGAAGCAGATCCTAGTTATTTTAACTTGCCGAATATCGTAAATGGTTTATATAAAAAAAGTCATTAAATACAGAAAATTATAATTTTGAAACAAGAGTGTAATTCATAATCTCACAAATCATTATTTTTACACTTATTGCAATTAATTTAATTATCTAAACGAGGGTTTATGTTGACCAAAAATACTTTTTCCATTAAATTAAAAATCGAATAATTCCAACTTTTTAATTTTCAACTATAATAATTTCAAAATAATTTCAACTAAATAATAATATGAAAAAATGTCAAAATAACTTAATTTAAACAATAAAGATGAAAATGCCCTAGTTTCCAAAATTTCAGTACACCTTAATTATTCAACTATTGTCATGTTCTGCAATGAGAACGAACTAAAAATATAATATACAATTCAATTTTCCTCTAAAGTGTAATTTTTTATTATATTAACCAGAAAAATCTTTTTATTAATTTTATTTCATTTATTCCCGACGTTTTTTTAAATTAAATTTAATTTCAAGAAACATAAATGCGATATTTAACAAAAATCCTCGCGAATTCCATTAAATTTAAATAGAATTTTAACCGAAATACTGCGCAATTATGGAAATTGGCTTGTATGTGCCCTTTCGATAAAAATAAAAGTTTTATAATAAAATAATTAAAAGTTTTGTTTTAATTGAAAACTCGGTTCTCTCCCTTTTGTAAATATCACGTTTCTAATAATAAAATATCAATAATATCACTCTTTTCAAATTGAATTTTCTCGTCTTTTATTTTTTGGTCTCATTTTATTCCATTTCGAAGCAGACTAATTAATTGACTCAACCACAATACTATTTTATATTGCGAGTATTATTCAGTAGGGTTGTGCAAATTTTTCTTTTTCGAATTTTCATGCATATCGCCCGGTAATTCGTTTGAGTCCACAAAATAAATCCATTTTTTTTGTTTAAAAAAAAATGACATTCAGAGGCAGCAGAAAAGGTGGTTGGCGATTAGCCATAGAATACGAATAGAATAAATAATAAAAAATTATTTTAAAACCATTTTTGTGTTAAAAAAAATAAAAAAATACGAAAAATTGTTTTTGCGAGTTTTTGGCGCTAATTATGATTTTTTTGAGAATTTTTGAATGCAAATTGTTTCTAGTACATAAAACGTTTTAAACAATTTAAAATGTAGCATTATACTAGAAAATAGCAGTCTTTTCAGAAAATTTTCCACATTTTGTCAAATTTTTAATTAGAGTGAAGTAAATAAATAATTAAAGATAACAAAATTAATTGTTTAAAAAGTTTGGTATCATTGTTTATAATACTCAATTTGAATAACTCTTGAAAGTTAAGGTTTTTTCTGAAATTTTCAACTATTTGGCTACTTTTCACTTCAAGTGATTTAATAATTAATTCGATTTAGCAAAGATTATAATTTAAACAAATTATTATTGTTTATATTCTTGTTTATTATTGCTAGATAATTGCAGTTTACTTCTGAATTTTTGACTTTTTTACCCACTTTTTACTTAGTAAAGTAATAACGAAGGGAAATTGGAAAAAATAGTTGTTTAAACAATTTATTATGGTTTATATATATCTTCTGTGGAAGTAATGCTAAAAAGTTGTGGATTTTTCAGAAATTTTGAGCTTCTCTTTGACTTTTTAGTTAGTAGCAAGTAATAAATAGTAATATTAATTCCACCAAGAAGGTTCTTTGTAACTATTTTAAGGAAAATTTACATTCAATATGAACCATATAGAAAATTTGAAAAATATTTCAAATATCTGTTTTATTTGAGAAAAATGTATTCACAAGAAGAAAGAGATTGTTTAAGAAATGATTCTCTCTAATGTTTATTCATTATTTGTTCATAATTAAAAAGCAAAATTAAAGATTTCAGAAAAAAACACAACTTTCTGGCACTTATCTAAGAGAAGATAGTTATAAACAATAATAACTTGTTTAAACAACTATTTTCATTAACTTGCATTAATTATTACCTCACTAAATGAAAAGTGTACAAAAGTTAAAAATTTCAGAAAAAACTGCAATTATCTGGCATCAATGTAGATGAAGATAGTCATAAACAATAATAATTGGTTTAATTAATTATTGTTGATCAATTTAAATAATTATTGAGTCACACCAAGTAAGAATCGACAAAAAAATGAAAATTTAAGAAAAAGCTGCAATTTCTAGGAGTATTCAAAGAGAATATTATTAAAATGATAATAAATTGTTTGAAAAATTATTTTTGTTAACTTAAATTAATTATCACTTCATTTCAAATGAAAAGTGGACAAAAAGTTGGAAATTTCAGAAAAAGCTGCAATTTCTAAGAATATTCAAAGAGAATATTGTTGAAAATGATAATAAATTGTTTGAACAATTACGTTTATTACCATTAATTCACTATTACCTCACTTTAATTAAAAATCAGACAATGAATTAAATTTCTTTTAAAAAAACCGCGACTTTCTATCTCTATTCTGAGAGAAAATTTCTAAAAACAAGTATAAATTGTTTGAAAATTTTATGTAAACATCGAATTATTAGTGTAAGGTAGTATTTCATGTATACGAAACAATTTGCATTAAAAGAAACCACAAAAAATCATAATTAGCGCCAAAAACTCGGAAAAACTATTTTTTCACTTATGGGGGTTTTTTGGAACCCTTTCAAACAGACTTATGGTGGTGATATTTTAAAAGTAATATTTTATTCGTATTCTATGGCTAAGTTTCAATGAAAATTTTGAGTTTCAACCGATTCAGCTAATATTGACGATTCTGAATAAAATGTACAAAAACGTATTTTTTTTCTTATGGGAAATACGTGTTAAACTTCATGGGGTTTAAGCCAACTCTGAATATAATTTTTTTTTAGAAACAATGGATTTATCTTTGTGTGGATTCGAACAAATTTCCAAAATATGCATAAAATTTCAAAACTAAATTTTCCTATGCATTTTTGGACAATCCTTTTGTTCACATTATTTTGCAAATAGGGGCATCAGGCCAAAGAAAATTTTGGTAATGTATCTATATTATTTATAAATTAAAATTGTTCAGGAATTAATTGCAAATTTGCAATATGTTAGTTTCCGAAAGCAACTATTTTGACTAATTCATTCCCATAAGTCCAGAGGGCTTTCGAGATTAACGAGCTTAAGTGGTTGCACCAATTCCTGAATATCGATTACATAAATCATTTGGTAACGTTTCCATTACACCGTTTAGATGTTCTATTTACTGAAGTGGATGAATTCTTGCACCTGACTTCATTCATTTTTCAAAAAGTACTCAAATTTATTTATTCAGAAGTAAAATTTGAAAATACTTTAAATATTTGAATTTTTTATCTCAAGATCATTCTTGCTTAAATTTATTACTAATTGTAAAAAACTGAGAGTCATTAGTGAGATAATTTTATCATTGACATTTTTTTAAACAGAAATATTTGAAAAAATAAACATTTTGAAAATTAAAAAATTCTGAAGCGTCTAGAATTAAAAATTAGAATGCATAGCCTTAAACAATATACAATATTGAAATTTGAATTCTTTTTTATTTTCTTGTCTTTCAAACTGAAAGAAAAATATTATTTTTATTTTATTATTGTCAATCATTTATTTATTCATTTATTATTATGAATTTCTATTTTTTATTTATTTATATTAAAAAATTTGTCTTCCAATTGAAATTTGCCAATCAAACATTTTTCAGTTTTAAATTATTAATTTTTTAAAATCTTGAACTAAAAATCGGACGATCTTAAAATATTCGATTAAAAAATTAAAAAAAAAGAATATAAAACAATATCGTTAGGAATCTAATTTTTCTTTAAATTCGTAATTATTTTTTTTTAATTGAGTTTTAACATGCTAAATATTTGGTAACATTTTCAAATAAACAATTCACTTTTCACTGCCTAGTTTTTATATCTTTTCATTTTTAGGGCTCGAATTTGAGAAGTTATTGTTTTAATTTTAGATTGTTCTGAATTTATTCTGGATGCCTTCAATTTAAAATTGTTCAATTAAAAATCATTTAAACCTGAAATGGTGCAACTATAAAATATTCCAATTCAATATTCTACGATTTCGAAGAATTAAAAAAATAAGACAATTTTGTACGTTCAATATTGAAACCAAACAATTTAGAATATTTGAATCTAAAATTATTAAATTCAAAACTGACTAAAATTGAAACCAAATAATTTTTAATAATGAAATCTAAAATTAATTAATTTAAAACTGATTATTAAGGCTTTCAATATGAAATTTTGCAATCTTAAAAGATTTACTAGTAAAATTGCTCTGACATTTTCAGCATTTTGAATTTGAAACTACACCATTATGTAATTAAAAAATTGAACCCTCCTGAAATTAAGAAATCTAAAACCAAATATTTTTTAATTTAAGCTTTTGAAGCAAAAAACTGTTGTTTTAAAGCCTCAAAAATTAATCTGTCAGAATTAAGCATTTAAACATATAATTTAATAATAATATAGTAATAATTGCATTGTTGGTTGAAAATTCATATTTTTTAATTGAAATTCAAACAATTTGGTTGAAAATTGATGTATTGTTTTGTAAATTCTTCTTTCTTGGTAGAAAATTGATCTTCTCGATTGAAAATTCAACTGCTTTGTTGAAAGTTTAAGTACTTTGTTAAACATTAATTTTAACAGTTGAAGATCAATCTCTTTGTTTTAAAATGTGAGTATCAATTTCGCAAATATCAAAATATTCAAACCATAATAACTAAAATAACAATTCAGTGTCAATCTCACCATTTAAAATTGAAAAATTTGCAATTGTTAACCTCTAAAATTGAATAATTCTGAAAACGTTTAAATTTATATGTTTTTTTTCTTCATTAATTGCTTGAACTATAAACAGGCAAAGTCTGATTACTAGTCCATCCAGTTTACATTTAATACAGCATTTCTTATTGCTTTTTTAACATACCATAGTATTTAATCTATATTTTTTCCTTACTCCTTATCTCAATGTAAAAATAGTAATTATAGTAATTAATGGACAATCTGGTTTTATAAATTTATAAATTATTTTTTTTTTACATAATATTATTTTATGTGTTGTACGAATTCATAAAAGTTCAGACTTTCTCCAATATTTTTCGGCAGTTTGTTGAAAACTGTAATACTACAGTTTATCGGTGATCTTCGCGCTGTTCTAGATCTATGATATTTATTTCTTAATTCTCCAGCGAATCTAGTTGTATAGTGATGTACATTCTTCCCTATTTAAAATTGATACATAGTCTTTATATGATTATTTATCATTTTGTATATCATTTTTACCCGTTCAATATCCCTGAGAGTACGCACATCGGGAAGCTCTGTTACTTTATATAATTCCTAATTCGACATCTGTTTAGGAAAATTATATAAGGTTTTAAGTGGTTTGTTTTGAAGCCTTTGTATTTTATCCAGTGAATGATCTGAAGCAGAAGCCCAGTTTGTGATCACATATCTAATATGAGATTTTATGAAAGCGTGGTAAATCATTTTTTTATTTTTGTCACTTAATATTTGCATGTTCTTAAAACACCATACCATGGTACTATTTTTTTTGACTTGTTCTATATGTCGTTTCCATGTTAATTTATTATCAATTATAGCTTCAAGATATTTGTGCTCCTCAGTTTCCTGAACAATAATATTTTGTATTTTTATAATTAGTGGTCGCTTGGGTATATTAACTAACGCAAAGGTCATATATACTGTCTTTTTTTCATTTACAGTTAACTTATCACATTTCAACCAGTCACAGTAAATTGAGAAGTCCTTATTTATTCACTTTTCCCATTTTTTACAATCTTTATTGCTATAAACAAGAACAGTATCATCTGCAAACATAAAAATTGTACATAACAATCCCGCCTCATTTAGACTCAAAACATAAATTAAATATAGTAGTGGTCCAAGAACTGATCCTTGAGGCACCCCCATAGTAATATTAGTTGCCCTACTTTTTGTATTATTGGCATAGACATACTGTTTTCTTTTATTCAAATATGATTTTAGTAGTTCAAGAGCTCTACCCTTTATTCCAAGCATAGAGAGTTTTTTACTCAGTATTCCATGACTAACCGTATCAAATGCCTTCTTTGAATCAATAAATATTGCTGCAGCTATTTCTTTGTTGTCTATTCTCCTAATGATGTCTTCATCAGAGTCCGTTATAGCACACTGTGTATCAGACCCTTCCTGAAAACCATATTGCATTCTACTGATTCCTCTGTTCTTATTTAGATAGTTTATTAATCTTATCTTGATTGCTTTTGCATAAATTTTTGGAAAGTTACTTAACAACGAAATTGGTCTATAGTTACCCACATTATCTCTAGATCCGCTTTTATGTATAGGATTCACGTAACTTATTTTCAGAATTTCAGGAAATAAACCATTCTTAAAAACAGTGTTTAAGATCTTTAATAAGTAATTTCTTATGTCAGGATAGTATGTCAGTAGTTCAGAAACAGTAATGCTTCTCTGTCACTGACAATTAGATTTTTTATCTCATTGATTTTTTTATCTTGTGGAGAATTGTTCAAAATTGTGTCTATAGCTACCCAAGTTTTTCTGGGGTTATTTTTTGCTTTCTCAACCATTGTGTCAGATTTTGTTTTTGATATTTTTCTAATTTCATCTGTTACTTAATTTTTGATTTTTTTAAATTGATTTTATATGAACTCATTTGTTGGATTTAATTTTTGTCTGACATACAAATTACCTCTTTCTTTCATAAGTTTTGTCAAATAGGTGGGAAGTGTAATGCTGTTCTTTATTTGAACCTTTTTTTTTACTATTCACTGTAAATTCGTCTTTGATTTCCTGTATCAATTGAATAAGTTCACTTATATCCTTTATATCGGTATTTTCACATTGTATTTTGAGTGACTTCAATACCTTGTTTTTATCTACAAATTGAAAAAATGTTTTTTTGCTCTTATAGTTTTTCTTCTTCTTTATATTAACAGAAATTACTAACAGTCTGTGATCAGAGAGAGTTGTGTCTTCCATGGAGGTTTGACATTCCATATCCCTATATAAAACATGGTCAATGATTGTTACGGAGTTATAGGTGACACTAGTACCTTCCCCAAAACATATTTTATTTGCTATCCTAAATTCATTCTTTTCTATAATTCTATTGTAGTCTTGAACTATATCATTTTCCATATTCAATAAATTAAAATTAGTATCACCACATATTAAACCCCTATCGCCAAAAATTTCCATAATATTATTTAAACTTTCTGGAAACTCGATCTGTGAACTTGATGGTTGTCTATATATAGCAGATATCATTAAATTATATTCTTGTATCTTAAAAAGTATGATATTACATCCGTTTCTATCGCCTAAATAGCTTTGATTAATTTCTTCAAAATTCAGACCATTTTTAATATAAAAAGCTACTCCGCCTGCCCTAGACTCTCTACAATTATGTATTGAAGTATATCCAAGAATATTATAAAATTCAGTCTCACTTTGGTACAGCCATGTCTCGGTAAGAATCAAAATATCTATTTTATTATATTTAATTTCTATTAACATTTTTAACTCTTCAAAAACATTTATGATATTTCTCATATTTAAACATATTATATTTAAATTACTTTTCATGCTAAGTATTTTCTGTTACCTTTCAACAGCTTATAATCTTCGGTTTTTTCTTTTTTCCTCACTCCATCGTTTTCAATTGTTGCAAGTCTTCTTCATTTTTTATCCATATTTTTCTCTCACCTTCCTTTTTCTTCACGTAGATTCTGCCGTTGTTGTACCATGCGAATCTAAATTTCCCTTTCTTCCTGAGATCTCTTGCTCCCTTAAATAATCTTTGATTGTGTAGACTTAGGTCTTCGTTAATATAAATATTCTGATCCTTGTCCCCTTGAAGATTACATTCGCCAAGTTTGATGTCTTTGACTTCCTTTATCTTTCTTATTAAGTCTCCTTTGGCCTCCCTAGTTTTGAACTTCAGGAAAATCGTGGGTAAGTTTTTAGTGAATTTTATCACGTAACATTCATCAATTTCTTTTTCTGCGAGTTCATAACCCATGCCTTTCATAATTTTTTTTTTATTATTACGTGAGGCTCTTCTTCTTGTTTCGATATTCCTGTCAAAATTGAATTTTCAGATTTTAGTTCTTGATCTGTTTCGTTCTGTTTTGTTTTTAAGTATTCCAGATCACTGGTCAATCTTTTATTCACTTCCTACAACTTCGTCATCCGCTTTTTAATTTCTTCATTACTTTTTCTTTGTTCCTCAAAGAGAGTTGACATGAAATCCACCGACTTTTTTAATTCATCTATTCTCTCACTATTCCGATTTTGAAGACTTTTTATTCGCTTGTTAAGATTGTTGAATTTTGATTTCATATATTTTTGTAGGTTCTTCATTTTTTCCTCTTTTGATTCTTCTTCTGAGAGATGAACAAAGCTGCTTACTGTTTCGTTTACTCGAGATGAAAAAGAGTCAGGATCAGTGTACTCAATATCTGAATCCTTCTTGCATTTACAAAATTCAATACCTTTTTTACAGATCAAATTAATGCCTGATTTTTTTGCACATCCCGGATGGTACGTTATCGGGCAGCATGCGCAAGTAATTGATTTTCTTTTAATTACTTTTTGACACACCCAACATATATCCAGGGGTTCTCCACTAGACTCAAGATCCTCAGGTGCTGAGCTACTTCGATGTCTATTTATTTTTACATTTAAATTCATAAGTATTATTCAATGTTAGCATTCTAAGTCAAGTTTTATTTTGTAACAAAAAGATTCACAAGATATTTTTGCACATATTTATCACTTTAAATTAACAAAACTGTCCAATTCACTTGAGTCACGCTGTCTCATACATATATACACTTATAATATGTATATAATACGTATATTCACAACAGACAGTTTTTAGTTGGTTTTCAAGTGTTTTTCATAAACTAAACGTACTACAACGCTTCTCGATGAAAAACACTAGTTTCACACTGTGTTTCCAAGTCTCATTCTCCAAATAAATGTCACTTTCTATCACTTTTAAAACACTTTGTGATATACGTTTATACACAGTAGGCAGTTTTTAACTGTTTTTCATAAACGAAACGCACTCCACATCACTCCACTTCATGTATGATGATCGAGCACACAATATTGTCATTATACACTCTTTTTCTTATCAAATTTGATAACATGCAGAAAAATGTCAAATAAACTTGAAGATTATTATTATTATTATTATTATTATTATTATTATTATTAATTGTCCCATTTCAAGGTTCGAAAAATATAACACTCAGCATACAGTTCCTTCCTATAATCCAATTTTATTGCGCCAGAATGGGTGTTAAAATAAAACGTAATGTCGACGCTAGAAAAGTTCCAGAAAAATTGTAAAGAAAAATAAAGAAACCTCCATAAAGTGAAAAAGTGCAGTGGAAATAAAAATACGCAACAATTTGATGTGGACTTTAAAGTTGAAGTAAAATTTTCTGGAAACTCCAACCTTAAGAGTCTTAAGAGGCCGAAAACTTTGATCGTTAGGTGGTACACTTTGCTTGTCTCCTGCTCAATTTAACTTTAACACTCGCGTCGCCGAGTTTTTCCGCAGACCCAATTACGACCGGGGCGAAGTGAGTTATCTCTGCGGTGCCATCTGGGGCGATTGTTGAAACGGGAAAGGAAAATGTGCAAAAAGAAGAGAAAAGTTGACATGTGACACAAAAGCTTGCGTGTCCTTAAAGCTGCGTGTCATTTTATATATCCCTGACCATCTTTTATGCCTGTCGACTTTTTTTAAATAAATAAAAAACCTCTTACTGATATTTCAATATCAAATTACAGAGAGGTAGTTTGGATAATTAAAATAGCGCCGAGTCATTTAGAGGCCGTTTATAAAGTACCTTCACAAATTTTGGGCTATTTTTGACTAAAAAATTAATAATAATTAACTGTAAATAGCAATAAGAGATCTGCTTGACCATCTTTTACGTATTTAGACTTTTTTTGAATATATAAAAAACCTCTTACTCATATTTCAATATCAAATTACAGAGTGGTAGTTTGGATAACTAAAATAGTATACCATGTTGTTTAGGGGTCGTCCATTAAGTACCTTATCAATTTCAAGCTATTTTTGACTAAAAAATTTGAAAGTACATTTTTTTAAAACCAACTCAAACCTTTAAAAAACCAAATTGAGCAACAAAATTGCACAAGAAGGCCTAAATAGAATTGAGTTCATAAAAAAACTGTTTTTTGAAAAACAAATACTCAAGAAATTCAATTTATGCAAAATCATTGCACACAAAGAGTTGAAATGAGAGAAATATGTTTACGAAAGAAATCGTAAAACGGCTCATTAGAGACACATATATGGCAATTGAAAAAAGAGGGAGAAAAAGGAAGAGACATCTAAAACCACCTCTCTCTCCTTACTTTATTATTTATCCGTCTTTTTTATACTACCAGGGTCCAACATGTTTCGAGGCCTTTTAGGCATCTTTCTCAGGGAAATTTTAATGGGAAATTAATAGGGAAAATTAACATGTTATGCTCATATTAATTAAAAATGAGAATTAAATTTGAAGTTAATTATTAAGGAATTATTAACACTATTTATATTT
>JAABKJ010006494.1:6388-21921 GCA_011634705.1 Andricus grossulariae
ATCTTTAGCTGGAATAGTTCAAATTTAAACCAAAAAGATGACTTTTCAACTAAAATATTGAATCTTCAACTAGAATAATTGAATTTTCAACCAAAAAGATTAATTTCTACCATAAAAGACAAATTTTCAATTAAAAAATATAAACATTGAACCAAAAATTGAATAGTTAAATTTTTAGGTAAAAAATTAACTTTCAATCCGAGACGAATTTTTAATTAAAATGATAGAATATTTAACTGGAATAGTTACATTTTCAGTTTAAAATAAAAATCAACAAAAAAACAACTAATTTTCAAAAAAATAGTTACATTTTCAAACAAAGTGATGAATTTTCAACTAGAAGAATGAATGTTTAGCTGGAATAGTTGAAATTTGAACCAAAAAGAAGATTTTTCTACTAAAATAATGAATCTTTAAATAGAATAATTGAATTTTAAACAAAACAGATTAATTTCTAACAAAAAGAAAGACCATTTTTTAACTAAAAAATATCATTTTTTGACAAACAAACAAAATTAAAAAAAAAATAAACAAATTTTCAACCAAAAGTTAAAAGTTTTAACTGGAATAGTTAAATTTTTAGTAAAAGAATTATTTTCAGCCAAAGAAAAAACGACTTTTCAACAAAGTGGCTCATTTTTCAACGAAAGAGATAAATTTTCAATTCAATTTATAAAGTTTCAACCAAAAAAATTAATTTTTAACGAAAGACTTTAACTTTCTATTATAGGTAAGACAGCCTAAGAGTTTTTTGTGGGCTAAATTGTTTTTGTGGACTGATAATTAAATTTTTAGGAAAAAAATTCTCTCGGCCTCAAAAATGGTTTATCCCGCATGAAACTGATAGAGTACCTGCATAATATTCAGAAATTCAAAACAAATATTGTAAAAGATAAAGAAAGAGCGGATTTTCGAGAAAATCTTTTCATGTTTTTAAAAATCAAAGAAAAAAATAAAGAAGATTTTCTGAAAAATGCAATATGAATTTTATGCGGACTAAAACATTTTTGAGGCCGGGAGAATTTTTTCCCCTGAAAATATCATTTTTCTCCTAAAGGAAGCAAGATATCGCAAAAAAAAGTTTTGAGAATTTTTCTAGCTGTGAAAACTTTTATCTTAATTATTTTTGTATCTTTGGTTGTTTCAGAGAAAATTTCGAAAATTCGATTTTAAGAAAAAAATTAGCCTATCCACAAAAATTAGTTAACTCGCATGAAAAAATCTCAGTCTGTTAGCTATAATAGGACAAATTAAACAACAAATTAACCAAAAATATAAGCGTTGGTTTTTTAAAATGAAAATCTACTTTTTATGTTTAGAAACACTATACGGGTTAAAAGAAAATTGTACTTTTTTGAAAAATAGACGTTAAAATTCAAATACTTATAACATCGTGGAATTTTTGTTCTCAAATCCGAAGAACAATTCGGTCCCTAAAATCTTTCAAATCCCTTCTTAATCCTATTGAAAAAGTTTTAATTTAAAGACTTTGGAGATCCTATAAAGTCATTTAGGTCTGGTAAAAACTCTAGAAATCCCGTGAATTATCTCAAAAATTTCGAAAACTTTAAAATCCCTTGAAAGCTTCAAATCTTCTGAAATTTCTATTTTTGAGATAGCTAGAAATTCGAGATAATAGTAGAATTAGTATCCAAAAGTGTCATGAGTCCGAGGCATGTCATTACTTAAATTATCATTACATTATGGATTTTCCCAAGAAAACGCAATTACCTTGTTGGAGACTTCTACCTTCTTCTCAACAACCTCTTCGACCTCCACTGCATCATTGATTATGGGTGTAAGAACAACTTCCTTGTTGTCTTTTTCTTTCAATTCCTTGTTTTCAGTCTCTTTGGCAACTTTGTCTTTGATTTCATGCTTCTCCTGATCTTTGGATGCAACTTCGCTGATCAACTCAGCTTTCTTTGCAGTCTTTTTTGTTTTCTTTGAAGGGGTATCTTCCTCCTTCTTCTTGTTCCTCTTGTCTTTTTTTGAGTAGGCTTCTTTCCAGTCACCTGAAAGATTCAAACATTAAAAATTATCTTGTGCCTAAAAAATTCAGGTTAATTTGGGGAATTTGGGTTAAACATTTAAAGTTTTTAAACCTTACCCTCATCAAAATCGACTGGTTTTTCTTGCAGCTGGTTCTTCAGATTCTTCTTGTTCTTAACTTGTTCAAACTTGTTTTCCTTTCCTGATTTGACTTCTTGGTTCTTCTCCTTCTTGACGGCAGTTGGTTTGTTGTCTTCCTGCTTCCTCTCTTTTAGTTTTCCGTCGACTTCTTCAGTTTTTGATGACTTTTTTGCTGTTTCGGCCTTCACAGAAGCCACCTTTTTGGAAGGACTCGCCTTTTCAGTAGCTACCTGCCCATTGGTCGCCTTCTGCAAATAATAAAAATTATTCAAATAATAGCAATTTACTTTATTATATATTTTTCAAGTATCACTATTCACACAATTCTACGGTATATTTATTATTTTATTTTACAAAACTCCTACATCGTCCTTTTTCTATTCAAGCTGGTGAAATTAATATTAAATTTTTTCACACGGTACATTTTTAATGAACGGATAAACTTTTATTAATCAACTAGCAAAAATATTACATTTTTTTATTTTGATTCCCTAATTATCAAATTAAAATATATGCTTAAAGTACTATAAAATATCATTAGCAATCACAAATTAAAATAACTACATCTGCTTTCATACAATTTTAATTTTATTTTAATAATAATTTCAAGAAGAAATAAATAATTAGGTTGATTTGGTATTTTATGTCGTAATAAGATATTCTTAAAAGACATTCTGAAATTCTGAGTATTAATGATACCTTCCATTTTCAACACTGATTCACTTTGCAGATTTTTACAATGTAAAATTCGATAACTTATTTAATTTTGAATCTTTATAGTTTAAAATAATACAATTTTTAACATCTTTTTGAAATAGATCTATCTTGAATGATTTTTTAATAGTTCAATTTTACAGACTTGCAATTTAAAACTCATGAATTTTGAAAATATATAATTGCAAAACTCAATTTTCAAGATTTATATTTTGAAAGTATGTAATTAACTCTTAAATTTTGAATGAGTATAAATAAAAATTCTTCAATTTGGATGCTTTTGAAGATCAAAATTCAAATGTTCAATTCTAAATTTCAAAATTGAAGAAATTGAATGTGTTAATCAGCAAAATTACAGAATGTTTAAATGTAAAACTAAAAACAAGCATAATGTTTAATTATAAATGGTCATAATTGAAAACTCTTCAAATTTAAAAATGTACAATTAAACATTCTTAAACTTTGATGATTTTCAATATCAAAAGTCAAGTTTTTAATTCGAAATCTTCTAAATTGAAGAAAATTCGAATTTTATCATCAAAATTACGGAGTTTTTAATTGTAAAACTTATAATTTGAATAATTTTTAATTGTGAAATTAAACAATTAAAAACTTCAATTTTGAACCTATACAATTCAAAGTTCTACAATTTGAAGAGCTATCATTCAAAAGTCTACAATTTTGAAGAAACAAAAATAAAAATGCATAAATTTGAAGGATTTTGGAAAGTAAAAGTAAAGTTATCAATTCTAAATTTTCTAAATTGAAGAAATTTCGAATGTCAATCATCAAAATTACAGCATTTTTAATTATAAAACTTAAAACTTGCATAATTTTTTATTGTAAATTTTTTGGATTAAAAACTCTTTATGAAAAGTTTTACAATTTTGAAGAGTTACAATTGAAAATTCTTGAATTGTGAAAATAAGCAATTGCAAATAATTCAATTTTAAAGATTTATATTTTGACGGTACGTATTTTTTTCGAATAATTCAATTTTTAAGATTAAAAATTGAGAACTCTTAAATTTCAAAGATGTATGAATAAAATTACATCATTTTTAATTGTAAAACTTAAAACTTGCATAATTATTCTAAACTGTAAATTGTTCAAATTAAAAACTCTTCAATTTTAAAGATTGACAATTCAAACTTCTACAATTTTAAAGCGTTAGAATTGAAAACTGATTAATTTTAGAGATTTATAAATAAAAATGCCAAAAGTCGAGTTTTCAATTCTAAATCTTCCAAATTGAAGAAATTTAAAAAGTAAATCAAAAAAATTACAAAAGTTTTTAACTGTAAATTGTCAAAATAAAAACTTTTCAATTTTAAAGACTTAAAATTTAAAGTTCAACAATTCTGAACACTTTAAAACATGTTTGTTTGAATCAAACAAACATTTGTGTTGCCCTAAATCGAAGATAGAATCAATCAATCAAATAAATTGTATTTCAATCAAACCAATATTTGTTTAAATAAAGAAAATATTTGTTTGACCCTATATCAAGGAAATTATTTGATTCAAACATACATTTTTCTGAGTGAAGAGTCACAATTAAAAATTCTTGAATTTTAAAAATATAGAATTATAAGTTATTGAACTTTCAAAATTTATTTTTTAAAGGTACATATAATTCGGAAGATTTTTTATAGTTAAATTTTGAAGATTTCCAATTGAAAATGCTTTAATTTTAAAGCTGTATACAATTCTTGAATTTTGATAATGTTAAAAATCAAAAGCCAAGTTTTCAGTTATACATCTTCCAAATTGAAGAAATTTCAAACGCAATGTATCAAAATTACAGAATTTTTCATTGTAAAACTTTACAAATTTTCACAATTTTAAATCGTAAATTGTCAAAATTAAAATCTCTTCAATTTTAACGATTTAAAATTCAAAGTTCTACAATTTTCAAGAGTTTCAATTGAAAACTGTTCAATTTCAAGACATATAAATAAACATTCTTAAATGGTAATGATTTTGAAGATCAAAAGTCAAGTTTTCAATTCTAAATCTTAAAAATTGGACACATGTCGAATGTAAATCATCAACATTGCAAAAACTTTTTTGTAACACTTACAACCTTTTTATTTGTAAATAGTTGAAATTAAACTCTTGAATTTTAACGACTTACAATTAACAGTTCTACAATTTTGAAAAGTTACAATTGAAAAGTCTTCAATTTTAAAGAAACAAAAATAAAAATTCTTAAATATTGATGATTTTGAAAATCAAAAGTAAAGTTTTTAATTCTAAATCTTGTAAATTGAAGAAATTTCTAATGTTAATCATCAGAAATAAAGGTTTTAATTGTATGTAAAACTTGAAACTTAGATAATTATTAATTGTGAATTTAAAAAATTAAAAACTCTTCCATTTTAAATATGTATATACATGAATTCTCAATTATTGTAAATCTTCAAATTTAAAGAACTTTGAATTTTCAATATTTAAAATTCAACAGTTTTGAAATTTAAAAAAGGAAAATGAAAAATTATGCCAGTTTCAAGTTTTACAATTAAAAATGCTATAATTTTGATGATTAACATATTAAATTTCTTCAATTCGGAAGATTTATAATGGAAAACAAGAATTTTGTTCTCCAGAATCATCAAAATTTAAGAATATTTATTTTTCCATTTTTAAAACTAAACAGTTTTTAATAATTGTAACGCTCCAAATTGTAGAACTTCCAACTTTCAATATTTAAAATTGAAGAGTTCTTAATTTTGAAAATTTACAATTAAAAATCATCCAAGTTTTAAGTTTTACAATTAAAAGCGCAGTAATGTTGAAGATTACCATTCGAATTTTTTTTCAATTTGGAAGATTTCAAATTGAAAACTTGACTTTTGATCTTCAAAAGCAACAAAATTTAGGAATTTTTATTCATAAATTTTTTGAGTTGAAAATTTTTTAATTGTATGTTTTCAAAATTATAGAACTTTGAATTTTAAATCTTCAAATTGAAGAGATTTCAACTTTGACAATTTACAATAAAAAAATTATGCTAGTTTTAAGTGTTAGCATTAAAAATTCTGTAATTTTGATGATTTATATTAGAAATTTCTCTAATTTGGAAAATTTAGATTCAAAATTACAGCCTTTAATCGTAAAACTTAAAATTTGAGAGTCACAATTGAAAACTTTTCAATTTAAAATATTCATGAATAACAATTCTTAAATTTGGAAGCTTTTTTAAATAAAAAGACAAATGTTAAATTCTAAACCTTCCGAATTGAAAAAGTTTGAAATGTTAATTATCAAAATTACATAATTTTTAATTGTAAAACTTAAAACTTGCTTCTTTTTTAATTGTACATCTTCAAAATTAAAAACTCTTCAATTCTAAAGATTTAAAATTAAAGTTCTACAATGTTGAAGGTACAATTCAAAGCTCTTCAATTTTAAAGATGTCGAATTGCAAATTATCAAGTTTCAAAATTTATATCTTGTTTTCAAGTCTAAATTTTGACGATTAACATTCGAAATTTCTTCAATTTGGAAGATTTCAATTTAAAAAGTTAACTATTGATCCTAAAAATCATCAAAGTTAATTTATATTTATACATTTTTTAAATTTGAAGAGTTTTCAACTTTAACTCTTAAAAATATATATACGTTGAAAATTACATACCCTCAAAATATAAATCTTAAAACTTGAATAATTTGTAATTCGACATCTTTAAAATTGAATAGCTTTCAATTGTAACTCTTCAAAATTGTAGAACTTTCATTTTAAATCGTTAGAATTGAAATTTTTTCAAATTTAAAAATTTGGAGTTAAAAATTATGCAAGCTGTAAGTTTTACAATTAAAAATGCTATAAATTTGATGATTAACATATTAAATTTCTTTAATTTGAAAATTTATAATTGAACATTTGACTTTTGATCTTCAAAAACATCCAAATTTAACAATTTTTGTTTATACATCTTAAAACAATGAAAATTATGCAGGTTTTAAGTTTTATAATTAAAAGTGCTATAATTTTGATGATTAACATATTAAATTTCTTCAATTTAGAAGATTTGTGATTGGACACTTGACTTTCAATCTAAAAAATCAACCAAATTTAAGAATATTTATTTTTCCTGGTTTAAAATTGAAGAGTTTTCAATGATAGTGACGCTCCAAATTGTAGAACTTTCAATTGTCAATATTTAAAAGTTCTTAATTTTGAAAATTTACAATTAAAAATCATCCAAGTTTTCAGTTTTACAATTAAAAACGCTGTAATGTTGAAGATTAATATTAGAAATTTTTTCCATTTTGAAGATTTCAAATTGAAAACTTGAATTTTGATCTTCAAAATCATAAAAATTTAAGAATTTTCATTTATAGATGTTTCAAGTTGAAAAGTTTTCAATTGTATGTCTTCAAAAGTATAGAACTTTGAATTTTAAATGTTTAAATTAAAGAATTTTACAAATGAAAATGATTAAATTTTAACGATTTGCAATTTTTAAGCCTTCAATTTTAAATACATATTTGAATTTAAAGACTCTTCAATATTTAAAGTGTGTAATGTAAAATAATGCAATTTTAAATAACTTTTTCGAACAGTTCAATTTTGAAAATGAAAAATTATTGCATTTTGAATTTATTGAATTTTACAGATTTGCGATTGAAAACTCTTCAATTTTGAAGATGTATAAATAAACAATCTTCAAATTGTATGCTTTTGAAAATTAAAAAACACGTTTTCAATTCTAAAATTTCCGAATTGAAGAAATGTCGAGTTTAAAGCATCAAAATTACAGAATGTTGAATTGTAAAACTTAAAACTTGCATTATTTTTCATTATAAATATTTAAAAATAAAAACTCTTCTATATTTTAGATGCAAAACTACATTTTTAAATTTGAATGATTTTGAAAATCAAAAGTAAAGTTTACAATTCCAAACCTTCTAAATTCAAGAAATTTAAAATGTTGATCATCAAAATTACAGCATTTTCAATTATAAAACTTAAAACTTGCATAATATTTCTTGTCATTTATTTAATTTAAAATTTTAATTTAAAGTTCCGCAATTTGGAAGACTTACAATTGAAAATTCTTGAATTTTAAAAATATACAATTGTAAATCATTCGATTTTCAAAAGTTATGTTTTAAAGGTATGCCTTTTATTTCTTTTTTTTAAATAATGCAATTTTGAAGATAAAAAGTAAAATTTTCAATTCTAAATTTCCAAATTGAAGAAATTTAATATGTTAATCATCGAAATTATAGCACTTTTAATTCTGGAACTTAAGACTTGTATATTTTTAACTTAAATTTTTGAAATTTAAAAACTCTTCAATTTTAAAGATATACAAATAAAAATTCTTAAAGTTTGAGGATCAAAAGTTGAATTTTTTGTTTGTTTGAATAGTTCAATTTTGAAGATTAACAATTAAAAATTCATCAATTTTAACGATTAGCATCAATTTTGAAATATTTTCAATGAAGACTGCAATATTTAATATGTGTAATAGAAATTGATGCAATTTTTAATACCTTTTTCGAACAATTTAATTTTGAAAATGAAAAATTATTCAACTTTGAAGATTTCAAATTTAAATTTATGGAATTTTTCAGATTTGCAATTGAAAACTCTTGAATTTTTTTCAATTCCAAACCTTTCAAATTGAACAAATGTCGAATGGAAATCATCAAAATTACAGAATTTTGAATTGTAAAACTTAAGACTTGCATTATTTTCCATTATAAATTTTTAAAAATAAAAACGCTTCAATATTTTAGATGCAAAAACAAATTTTTTTAAATTTGGATGATTTTGAAAATCAAAAGTAAAGTCTACAGTTCCAAATCTTCTAAATTGAAGAAATTTCTTATGCTAATAATAAAAATTACAGCATTTTTAATTATAAAACTTAAAACTTGCATAATTTTTATTGTACATTTTTTAAATTAAGAACTTAATTCAAAGTTCTGCAATTTTGAAGAGTTACAATTGAAAATTCTTGAATTTTAAAAATATGCAATTGTAAATCATTCAATTTTCAAGATTTATATTTTTAAGGTATGCCATTTTTTTTTTTTTTTTTTTAATAATGCAATTTTGAAGATAAAAAGTAAAACGTCCAATTCTAAATTTTCAAACAGAAGAAATTTGATATGTTAATCACCAAAATTACAGCACTTTTAATTCTGCAACTTAAAACTTGTACATTTTTGACTGAGATTTTTCAAAATTAACAGCTCTTCAATTTTAGATATATATATAGAAAAATACTTAAATTTTCACGATTTTGAAGATCAAAAGTTGAACCTTTTTTTGAATATTCCAATTTTGAAAATGAAAAATTATTCAATTTTGAATTTTACAGATTTGCAATTGAAAACTCTTCAATTTTGAAGATGTATAAATAAACAATCTTAAAATTGGAATATTTTAAAAATTAAAAGACACGTTTTTAATTATAAATTTTCCGAATTGAAGAAATATCGTATGTAAAGCATCAAAATTACAGAATTTTGAATTATAAAACTTAAAACTTGCATTATCTTTGATTAAAAATTAAAAAAAAATAAAAACTCTTCAATAATTAAAAATGATGTAATTTTGATAATTAAAATTTCAAACTTTTTGAATTCGGAAGATTTAGAATTTAACATTTGTGTTTTTATGTTAAAAAGTTTCCAAATTTAAAAATTGTTATTCATAAATATTTTAAATTGAAGAGTTTTCAATTGTAACCCTTCAAATCGTAGAACTTTGAATCCAAATTTTAAGTTTTACGATTAAAAACTCTGTATTAGAGAAATTTCGAATATAAATCATCAAAATTACAGAATTTTTCATTCTAAAACATAAAACTAGAATAATTTTTTTATTGTAAATTGTCAAAATTGAAATCTTTTCGAATTGGATTTAAAATTCAAAGTCAATTTGAAATATTCCAAATTGAAAAAAATTCGAATGGTAATTTTCAACATTGCAGCGTTTTTAATTGTAAAACTTAAAATTCGGATGATTTTTAATTGTAAATTTTCAAAACTAAGAACTCTTTAATTTTAAATATTGGCAGTTGAAAGTTCTACAATTTGGAGCGTTATAATTATTAAAAACTCTTTAGTTTTAAAAATGGAAAAATAAATATTCTTAAATTTTGATGATTTTGGAGATCAAAAGTTGAAAAATTAGTCAATGTTGAAGATTTCAAATTTAAGCTTATTGAATTTTTCAGATTTGACATTGAAAACTCTTCAATTTTGAAGATGTATAAATAAACATTCATAAAGTTGAATGATTTCGATAATCAAAACACGTTTTCAATTCTAAATCGTTCGAATTGAAAAAACGTCGAATGTAAATGATCAAAATTACAGAATTTTGAATTGTAAAACTTAAAACTTGCATTATTTTTCATTATAAATTTAAAAAAATAAAAACTCTTCAATATTTTAGATGCAAAAATAATTTTTTTTAAATTTTGATGATTTTTAAAATCAAAAGTAAAGTTTACATTTCCAAATCTTCTAAATTGAAGAAATTTCTAATGTTAATCGTCAAAATTACAGCACTTTTAATTCTTCAACTTATTAACACTTGTATATTTTTGACTGAAACTTTTCAAAATTAAAAACTCTTCAATTTTAGAGATATACATAGAAAAATACTTCAATTTTCACGATTTTGAAGATCAAAAGTTGAACCTTTTTTTGGAATAGTTCAATTTTTAAAATGAAAAAATATTCAATTTTGAATTTATTGATTTTTACAGCTTTGCGATTGAAAACTCTTCAATTTTGAAGATGGAAAAATAAATATTCTTAAATTTTTATGATTTTGAAGATCAAAAGTTGAACCTTTTTTTGGAATAGTTCAATTTTGAAGATTGACAATTTAAAATTCTTCAATTTCAACTATTTGCATCAATTTTTAAATATTTGCGATGAAGACTTCAATATTTAATATGTATAAAATAAATTGATGAAATTTTGAATAACTTTTTGGAAAATTTCACTTTTAAACAATAAAAATGAGGGCTTTGATTTTTTTGTTTTTAACTCCTATAATTTTGTGAATATGTAACATATGCTTCCGAATAAAAATAAGAAACTAGCTCTAATTAGTTCCTTTTTTCAAGAATAAGATGCTAAACTGTCGAACTGGAGGTGGCAGAAAAAAAAATCAATCAAGATAAAAAGCACGCGACAAGTGAGCGGAAACACAGCAGCTTCGTGGACAATGAATTTGAAGATTATTATCAATATTTTTCAGATAAATCGATTTTGTCTATACAACCTTATCACGCTAATATTAAATTTTTCCCCAGGCGATGCATTTTTAATGAACGATTAAACTTTAAAATTAAAATACTGGCTCCAAAAATGGAAAGTGTATAAACTAGATCTCAGAAAATCATTTCCACCTTGAAAACGTGTCTTTTCAACCCAAAATTAGCAGACTTTTCTCACATAGTTTGAAAACAGAACAAATAATTAAATTAACCTCTTTTTGAAATCAGGGTAAACGCCCTTTAGTCACGTGACCTACAAGAACTGACTCGAAAACTAATCAAGCATTGACCCCAGATCTTGAGAATCTGACACTAATATTTAATTTTCCAGGCGTTTTTCTCTCAAACGCGTGCTGACTGCGTGGCTCTTTTGAGATTGTTGTTATGGCATATGGCATTGGCCATATGGTTGGCAGGGCGAGGTTGACAGCACGAAGAGACGCGCAGGTAGTTAATTGTTATGAAATTGCCGCAACCGTTATTTTTTGTCACGATCGAGCTTCGTGCACTCACCTTTTCCCTGGTTTTGCTTCGCTTTTTTTTACTGGCCACGTCGTAGCTGACGGAGAGCTGGGCGAAAGGTGGCACCTCGGCATTTTTGAAGCCAAAAACGTAGAGCAGACAAACGGCGCACACTGCACAAACTGCTGGCAGCAGCATGTAGCCACCCATGTCCACATCCATTTTTGGGACGGAAATCCTGCAGAGGAGGAGACGACCGAACTTATCGTGACCCTCAGCGATTTTGAGCCAATTCGAGCACCACCAGCACAGCACGAATTGACTTGACACAAGGCCACAAGGCCGAATCTCGCTGACGACTCCCGAGCTGACTCGACACTCGGTGAGTCAAAACTTTTCAAATCAGTGTGTTTTCCCAAAATTCACTTTTCTAACAGATCTCTTTCCCTGCTCGAGCAGGCTTGGCTGCTATTATTTTTTTCTAGGATTTCTCCTTTGATCTGGAATTTTTTCGGCGAGGATTACTCTTCGAAAACAAAATAGAGGAGTTGTTTTGACTAAATGTCAGGTAGTTGAGTGTGATGTCAGCTGGCAAGATGGACGCACGCCGAGGGCCAAGCAGTAATACCAATGGCGCGGGACAAATATTGTTTTTTAAAATAATTAGAGAATAATTTTCATGATTTTTTTGACAGATTTTATTATTCGGGTACATTGTTTTTGAATGAAAATCATCTTAAAATGTACTTGTGGTGAAAAATAATACTTTTTTGAGGTTATAAAAAAATAGTTTGGGCAAATACAGTTGGCATTAGTTTGCAGACATCTTGGATTTTCCCCAAAGATAATATCTCGGGTTTCCCCCACCCAACGTGAAATACCTACTTCTAATGACCTTTCTTCAGGACTGAATTTTTTATCATTTTTTTCTCTTAATCTTAAACTATACAATAAAAAAAAATAGGTAATTCTAAATTTAGTTTGAGCTCAAGCTTTAAAAAATATCTATTACTGAATTCTTAAAAACTTTTCAAATCGAAATGGGTGTAAAAGTGTATAATTTGAAAGCATTCAGCTGTAATAATTAAATAAATATTGTATAGAATATTTAATTTAGTCATATTTATTAATTAAGTAAAAAAAAATTTTCAAATATACCATTTCTTCTTTACACGAAATCATTTTAAAATTCCTAATAAATTTTTTAATCCTTAAAAATTTTCTATAATCCTCAAAACATCTTTGAAATCCTTTTATAATATTTTAAATATCATTGATATCTTGGATACCTTTTGAAAATCCTTTGAAATTGTCTAAAATTCTACGAAATTTGAAAATCCTTTAAAAAATGTAATCTCGTTAAATTCCTTAGATAATTTTAAATTATACCCTCGGCTCTTTTAAATCCTTGAAATCCATTAAAATTTGTAAAAAAAATTTAATCGATTACAAAAAAATCCCACAAAATAAGAACGGCCCTTTAAAATTCATTGAAATCTTATAAAATGCCCTGAAAGCTGTGAAATCCCTTGAAATCATTTAAAATGTCCTAAAAGCTTTGAAATCCCTTGAAATCTTTTAAATCCCCTAAAATCCCACAAAATCAGAAAATGGCCTTTAAAATCCACTGAAATCTTTTTAAATGGTCCAAAAGCTTTGAATTCACTTTGGAACCTTTGAAATTCTTAAAATTCCACGAAATTAGAAAAGGCCCTTTAAAATCCATTACAATTTTTTTCAAATTTCCTAAAAGTTTTGAAATTACTGGGAACCTTTATATCCCCTAAAATCCCATATTATCAGAAAAAGCTCTTTGAATCGATTCGAATCTTTTAAAATGCCCTAACAGCTTTAAAATCCCACAAAGTCCGAAAATGCCCTTTAAAATCCATTACGAAATCTCTTAAAATGCCCTAAAAGCTGTGAAATCTCTTGAAATCCTTTAAAATGCCCTAAAAACTTTGAAATTCTTTGGAATATTATTATTATTATTATTATTATTATTATTATATCATTAAGCCGTTTCCCTTTCGGGAATCCCATAAAATCAGAAAAAGCCCTTCAAAATCGCTTGAAATCTTTTAAAATGCCCTAACAACTTTGAAATCCTAAAACCCCACAAAATCAGAAAAGGCCCTTTAAAACCATTGTGAAATCTCTTGAAATCCTTTTAAATTCCCTAAAAGCTTTGAAATCCCCTGAAATCTTTTAAATCCCATAAAATCAGAAAAAGGTCTTTAAAATCGATTGAAATCTTTTAAAATACCCTAACAGCTATGAAATATTTTAAATCCTCTAAATTAAATTTCACAAAATCAAAAAAGGCCCTTTAAAATCCATTGACAATTTTTTTAATGCTCTAAAAGCTTTGAATTCCCTTTGGAACCTTTTAAATCCTTAAAATTCTACAAAATTAGAAAAGGCCCTTTAAAATCCATTAACATTTTTTCCAATTTCCCTAAAAGTTTCGAAATTACTTGGAACCTTTACATCCCCTAAAATCCCATATTATCAGAAAAAGCCCTTTAAATCGATTGAAATCTTTTGAAATGCCCTAACAGCTTTGAAATCCCACAAAATCAAAATATGCCTTTTAAAATCCATTACGAAATCTCTTAAAATGCTCTAAAAGCTGTGAAATCCCTTGAAATCATTTTAAATGTCCTGAAAGCTTTGAAATCCCGTGGAATCTTTTAAATCCCCTAAAATCCCATAAAATCAGAAAAGGCCCTTCAAAATCTATTGAAATCATTCAAAATTCCCTAACAGCTTTGAAATCCTAAAATCCCACAAAATCAGAAAAAGCCCTTTAAAATCCATTGTGAAATCTCTTAAAATACCCTAAAAACTCTGAAATCTCTTAAAATCCTTTAAAATGCCCTAAAAGCTTTGAAATCCCTTGGAATCTTTTAAATCCCATAAAATCAGAAAAAGCCCTATAAAATCGATTGAAATCTTTTAAAATACCCTAACAGCTTTGAAATCTTTTGAAATCTTTTAAATCCTGTAAATTAAATTCCACAAAATTAGAAAAAGGCCTTTTAAAATCCATTGACAATTTTTGTAATGCTCTAAAAGCTTTGAATTCCCTTTCGATCCTTTTAAATCCTATACAATTTCGCAAAATTATAAAAGGTCCTTTAAAATCGATTGAAATATTTTTAAATGCCCTAACAGCTTTTAAATCTCGTCAAACCCCACAAAATTAGAAAAGGCCCTTTAAAATTTATTAAAAATTTTTAAAAAATTTTAAATAATTTTTTTAAATTTTGATTTTTAAATCCCCTAAAATCCCATATTAGCAGAAAAGGCCTTTTAAAATCGATTGAAACCTATCAAAATGCCCTAAAAGTTTGGAAATCCCTTGGAACCGTTTAAGTCCCCTACAATCCCATATTAGCAGAAAACACCTTTAAAATCCCTTGAAGTCTTCTAAAATGCCCTAACAGCTTTGAAATCCTATAAAACCCCACAAAATCAGAAAAGGCCCTTTAAAATCCATTAAAAACTTTTTTAAATTGTCAAATAATTTTTTCAAATTTCGATTTTTAAATCCCCTAAAATCCCATATTATCAGAAAAAGCCCTTAAAAATCGATTGAAACCTTTCAAAATGCCCTAACAGCTGTGAAATCCCTTGAAAACGTTTGAAATGCCCTAAAAGCTTTGAAATCCCTTGGAACCTTTTAAATCCCATATTTTTAGAAAAAGCCCTTTAAAATCGATTAAAATATTTTTAAATGCCCTAACAACTTTAAAATCCCACAAAATCTGAAAACGCCCTTTAAAATCCATTATAAAATCTCTTAAAATGCCCTAAAAGCTGTGAAATCTCTTGGAATCCTTTAAAATGCCCTGAAAGCTTTGAAATCTGTTGAAACCTTTCAAGTCCCCTAAAATACCATATTAGCAGAAAAAGCCCTTTAAAATGAATTGAAATATTTTAAAATGGCCTAACAGCTTTGAAAGC
>JAABKJ010006495.1:0-21917 GCA_011634705.1 Andricus grossulariae
CAGGATCTAGAATGGTGGAAATCTAATCTTTCTTCAGCTGTCAATCCAATTAGGCAATTTGATTTTAGAAGAGAAATGTTTTCCGACGCGTCGCTCACAGTTTGGGGAGCTTCATGTGAAAGTGTTAGTACACACGGGTTCTGGAAAGAATCGGAAAAATCGTTGTATATAAACCATTTAGAATTAATAGCGGCCTTTTTGGCATTAAAATGTTTCGCGGTAGATTTGTATGAATGTGAGATCTTATTAAGAGTTGACAATACCACTGCTGTAGCTTATATAAATAAGACGGGAGGTATAAGATACCCAGAACTTAATAGGTTAGCAAGACAATTGTGGCAGTAGTGCGAAGAAAGAAAAATGTGGGTCTTTGCATCTTATATAGCTTCTAAAGACAATGTAGAAGCGTATTTAGAATCACGTAGAGTTCGTGACGACACAGAGTGGGAATTGTCTGACTATGCGTTCAAAAAATAGTGAGAAGGTGGGGAAAGCCTCAAATAGATCTGTTTGCTACTAGAAGAAACACAAAATAAAAAAATTTCTGTTCATGGAAGATTGATCCAGGAGCTATGGCGGTGGACGCGCTCACTATTTCTTGGAAATCCTGGGACTTCTATGCATTCCCCCCCTTCTCTCTAATATTAAGATGTCTAAAGAAAATTAAACAGGATCGAGCTACGGGTGTTTTGGTTGTACCATTATGGAAAGCACAGTTGTGGTTTCCTGTTTTTCACTCAATGTTAATTGATGAGGTCATTATTTTTGAACCATCTTCAACCTTACTTTTGTCTCCTTGTAGGTCCCGACACCACCCGTTATCAGACAAGCTTACATTGATTGCCGGGAAGCTATCAGGCTTGTATACAGGAGAAGGTAGATCAACTAATCTACGATAGATATTTTAATTCAGTCCCTTGCTGGTTTTACTTTAAAACAGTATAACAGCGTATTAAAAAACTGGTGGTCTTTTTGCGAAGAAAAGCAGTATGAGCCGTTTGATGCAAGTATAGTGCAGATTTTAGAATATTTTACCAAAAGATTTAATGAAGGAGCCTCATATGGTACTCTAAATTCAGCTCGCTCAGCAATTTCTCTAATTTCTTCTGTTAACATTTCAAATAACGAGGTTATAAGTCGTTTTTTTAAGGGGATTTTTAAATTAAGACATAATACACCTAAATATAACAAAACTTGGGATATTGAGGTAGTTTTGAAAGATGTGGCCAAATTAGAACCCCTATCATCCCTAAATATGCAAAAATTAACGGAAAAACTTGCAATTCTCTCAGCAATTGCAACTGCTCATAGGGTTTACCCTTCTTTGCAGAAAGACCCGAGGTTTGCGTAGCCAGTGTTCTGATTCACTACTTGAAAATCACGAAAGAGATTAGAGGAGATATTAAGAGATTGTTCCTCACTGTAAAAAAGCCACACAAAGCAGATTCTTCGCAGACAATTAGTAGATGGCTGAGAGCTTTTATGAAATTTTGTGGTATCGGAGAGGAATTCTCTGTCCACAGTACGAGAGACGCGGCGACGTCCGCTGCTCTTAAAAGGGGTTTAGATGTTAGTATTATTAAAAGCACAGTGGGCTGGTCGCAAGCTTCAAAGACTTTGGCTAAATCTTATAATCGGCCAATAATAGCCAATAAGGGAAGCTTTGCCAAAACCGTTTTGGGTTAATTATCGTTTATAATCCGATCTTCGTTGTTAACACGAAAGCAATAAATAAATAAACAAGAAAGGTTCAGACCTTATTATTTTTTTTGTTTTCTCTAACATAAACTCTAAACATCTACATTTGTAATCTCGAGAACGAGGCTTATAATATAATTGATCGATCAAACGAACTTACCTGAAGTGAAGTTCTATCGAAATTATATGTAAAGCCTCGTTCGAGATGATTACAGTCCCACCCTATAAATATACAATTACAAATTGTAAATTTTTCAAGAGAAGAAATAACCCACCCCTTTTTTTTTATTCTAAAAATGTTTATTTATTCACAATATTAAGCTTCAAACTATATGAAGTACGGTAAGAGCAGGTTAGGCAACCTAAGGAAAATTTTATTTTCCTTCTAGACTCTAAAATGTGGCGCCATTCGGTTTAAAGTAGCTGAACAACATTTGTAATCATCTCGAACGAGGCTTTACATATAATTTCGATAGAACTTCACTTCAGGTAAGTTCCTTTAATCGATCAAATATAATTCATTGAAATAGCAGTTGGCAAATCTGATTTTAACTTGGTAAAAAATGAGTTTTTCCTACCAACGACAACAGAAGCATTGTTGCAAGCGAGGCCAACAAAATTTTTGAATGGAATACCCTTCTCTTCCATACATTTTTAAAAAGAATTGTAAAGAATTTGGGACAAACAATCTCTAGCAACTAAATCAATTAATTCTAATAATTCTGTTACAACTTTTTCACCTGAAGATGAAAGGTACTGAACTAACACGCATAAAAGTTTTTTTATCTTTGTCAGTTGTTTCGTCAATTAAAACCGAAGAACTTTTACTTTATGAAGCTCCTGTCGTTTTTTCTGCCTCGCGTTTAGACAAAACGTTCTTTATGATTTGCGCGCATTTTAATCTCCGGACTGCAATTTCTTTCGCTACAGGGGAATCTTTAAAAAAAATTTGACAACGTTAACTATAGTATCATCCATTTGAACTGAAACATTATGATAGGCAATTAAGGCGGATATTGCTATTTCAGTACTTTGATATCTTTTTTCAATTTCTCATTTTTGTCTAAAATTTCGGATGGCTCAGCAGCTAGTCGCTCTTTCAAATTTATATCTGAAGCAACAAAATTTGCAATGTGCTTAACACGTTTAGAATGTTTTATTAAAGCACATCTTTTAGCGGTATAATTTTGATTACAAAATGTACAAATTGCTTTCTTAAGATTTTTTATGTGGTTTTAACCATCCTTTAAATTCTTTTTCTTTCAACCGAGATACACAGAACATTATCACCGAACGTTCTTTTGGTTTTCCGGCTTTTTTTTTGTTTTGCCTGTTGTTCTGGCAAAGGATCTTCATCTTCCACTTCGATATAATTATTATCATTATCATCATTCGAACCCGAGTTAGATTTCTCGTTATCAAGTGGAATCTGTCCTTCCTTTGCCATTACATCCAGCATCACAACATCATCATCTAAAAGTAAATCGAATTGGGAGCTTACACTGTTTATACCTATACTTGACTGAGAACTTATTTCTTCAAATAAATTCATCGAATTGTCCTCTTCCTCTGACATTGGAGAAGATTTTCCGATGAAACTCATATTTTTTCTTTATTCAGGGTGTCTACCCTGCCTGGAAAACCTGGAGTTGTCAGGGAATTTTCATACGTCTGGAAAACCCAGAAATGTCACGGAATTTTTTTTATAGTTAGGGAATTTTTTTGAGAGCGTCCTTAGTTTTTTTTATTGAAATACAAAATTGAATAACAATTATTCTTCACTTGTATTTAACTATTCAATTAAAAAATAATTTTTTTGGATAAACATGAATTTCTTCAACTAAAACTTTAACTAATTAATTTTTGTTTGCAAAATGATACTTTTTAATTGAAAATTCATCTTTTATGGTAGAAGTTATTGTTCATGGCAGTGCTCCCAATTCGGCTCCGCAACTGTACTGCGCATGCGTCGCAGGGTGGGATCAGCGTCCAATGAGGCTGTTAGTTCGACGCATGCGCAGTGCGGTTTGAGAGCCAAATTCGGAGCACTGGTTCGTGGTTAAAAATTCATCACTTTGATTGAAGCTACAATTATTCTGGATAAGATTTATAAATTTATTGGAAAATTAATCTTTCTGGTTTAAAATTCAACTATTCAAGTTGAAGATTCATAATTTCTGTTACAAATTCATCACTTTGTTTGAAAATGTAACTATTCCAAATTATCAAATTTTTTCGTCTCTACAGTCTTATAAAAAACAACTGATTTTAATTATGGTGTACAAATTTAATTATGATGAACGTTTCGGCTCGGCTTTGAGCCATTCTCAATATTTCTAATTAAGAAAGTAAGCTGCTCCTTTAACACAACTAATCTCCTATTAGAATTAATCCAATCTCCTATGTTGTACCTGGTAGTTGCACCATACTGAATAAAGATGTAGAAAAATTAACCCATTGCTCCGGAAATTAACTGACTTACTGTTTACGTTTAAAAAAATGCGTAATATTTTTATGGATCCGTACCATGGAAAATTATATTTGGAAAAAATTGAGATACCTGGAAAAACCCTGGAATTGTCAAGAAACTTTTTTCCAAGTTTTGAGTAGACACCCTTGTTATAGTAGTATCAGAGCCACTGATTAAACGTTGAATCTTGAGAAATATGCATTGCTAAATAGAAAATTAATAATAAAAACTGATTTTTAAATACCTGAGAATTTTTTTTTCGCTAAATTTAGTCTGAAACAATCAGCAAACCGCTAAATAAAAGGAAGAAAAACATACGCGAAAATACACTGAACTTTACCTGACTGTAACAGCTGACTGAGAACAAGTGAAGAACGTCAGTCAAAATAGCATATTTTTTCTTTTAATTTTAAATATTTTGAACTTTGGGGCAGTTAATTTGCTATAATTTAAGTCAAACATTGTATTACAATGGGATATTAAGTACATTACATTTTCAATAGTAATAATAATAAAACACTGTATTATCATGGATCTTATAGTTATTGCAGTCATATATATGAACCATATTATACTTAAATTATTATAATTTCTCGACTTAAAAATGAAAGTACCATTATTCCTTATTTTTAGTCCATTACCATATTTGTGTAAATTTGAAGCACTTAAAATAAGCCCGCGTATTACGGCCAATAACGTGACTTTCCCCTTCCAAAGAAATCGGTTCTTCAGCTTCTATGAGTAGGAAATATCCAGGATCATTTCCGCAATTATTCATCGTATTTTATCGAAAGTTATTAATGAGCAAATACGAAATTCAATATTGAACTGTGAGTTTTCCTCGTTTTGAAAAGGCAATATTTGATAATTTTATGAAAATCTTTAGTTGCTTCTACAGGACAAAGGAAAAGATTCTTCTGCAACCCGTTTCCTCACGTGCTTCGTGAGTTCAAAAAAATAAATTAGATTTTCAACCCGTTTTTATACTGGAGCTCATCTAAAAATACGTTTCTATTTACAAAGCACAAAGCATTCAAGATTAAATAAATGACAATTTCAAAGTTATGAATTCATGGATTCTAGGAATGAAAAGTATCACTAGAATGAATTCTTAAACTCACACAAATTTAATTGAAACGTATCAAAAGAGAAAAGGAGAATGAGTAATAGTCCACTGCCCAGTAAAAAATTCCTGGAAGAATTGTGAAATCATTTAGCAACATGAAAGCAAGATTCAATTTTGTTATTAGCAAACATTGCACACGGTTTGCACAAAATTCAGTCTTCTTTAATAAAATTACGACTGAACTAAAATCTTAGATATTAAAGAAAAAAGAGGAGAAAGTAAAATGCTTAGGAAGGCTTTAGCTTTAACCCATAAGTTCGGCGTTTGGAAAAATTAAATTATATCTTAATCAAGGACTAATTGAATGAGTTGAAAGCTAGGATTCAATATAAGAATCAATATTAGATTTGATTGAACATAAACAATTTTTTTGATTGTTTTGAACAAATTTTTGTAAACAAAACACAAAATAAAATATTAGTAATAATAGGATCTAAACCGGCGACGATGTCTCTGTTCCGGTGTTCTGTCCCACCGTCGATACTCAGGCGTTTCTGACCGTCGATGATACTCTGGAGTTCTGTATCGTCGACAATACTGTGGTGATCTTGATCGCCGACGATATTCAAGGGTCCTAGATCGTCGACGGGACACTGGTGTTCTTTATCATCTTTGGCACATGGGCGTTCTTGATCGTGGCCGAGACAGGTCGCATGTTCGTAGTAAATTTTCTTTGCTCTGGTGGTTTTTTTCCACACCCTGGATTTCTTAGGTCCAGACTTCTTAGGTCGGACTCTTGCGAGATTTCTCCACGGAGGGAGCCACCCATTTCAGCCAGATCTTGGGGCTTAGGAGGAACTTGCATGTTAATGTTCCTTCTTGTCCTGAAATCGTGATCATCTCTCAGAAGGTGCCTGCTTTCCGCGGTTGGTATTAATGTCGCTTCCTCATCTTCGGCTACAGCTTGATCAAGCAGCGCTTGGAGAAGCGCTCCGCGTACATATCCATTTTTCCAGAGTTATGCACGTTGATTTTACAACGATTGAATCGAAAAGTGCTGAAGCTCTGGGTGTTTCTGGCACCACAGAGTATGCATACGCGCCATAAAGCCTCGGTGAACAGGGATAACGCTGGCATCGTAGCAGTCTAGCAAGTCATCCTTAAGTTGATTCGTCCACTCAATGTGGGCGTTTTGCCGGTTCGTCGTCGTGTTTCCATCTAAATTATTTTCAGCACATTAAAAATGTTAGGACGACTAAAAGATCCCGAAGAATAAAATTCCCGACACTGTAAAATTCCCAAAAAAGAAAATATTAACATAAAAACGAATTTTCAACAAAATAGTTAAAATTTTAACCTGAGATGAAGTTTCAACTAAAAAGATTTTACAAAAAATTAATTTTCAACATTCAAACCAATACTTAAATTTTCAACCAAAATCATGATTTGTTAACCAAAAAGGTTATATTTTCTATGTAAAAACACGAATTTTTAACCAAATACATGGATTTTCATATGAAAAAGATCGATTTTTAATCAAATAGTTGAATTTTCCACTAAAAAATATAAATTTTCAACCGAAAATAGAACAGTTAATCTTCTGTTAAAAGAAAAATAATTTGCGACCAAAAATATAACATTTTAGAGGGACCCGCTCCCTCAAAAATGATCGATTTCATAATAATTCTGCCTTCTGCTCTATGGTGTAATTATATTTTTATAATAATAATAATAATAATAAGATATGATAATATATATATATATACATATATACACAAGATAATTATGGAATATTTAAAATTCGTCTGTTTCATCTTGATATAATTTATTTTCAGCTTAAAATAAAATTATGATACAAATATTTGTTTCGGTGATTACATGTGTACATAGAACGTGTATTTTACACCTGTCGGCTCAGTCCCATTAATTCTATAAGCCATTTCGAGATCATCGCAAGTCATGAAAATATTTTAAGAGCCAGGCCCAAACTTCTACTTTTATCATTCTCTAACTTTCTGGGGCCTGACATACTACATAAAAATATGGAAGTAAGTACATCAATATATAAACAATAATTAACTACAAAAAGGGGTTTCGTAGCCTATTAAGACGTTAATTAAGTCGTTCAAACCTCCCGCTCTCATACCTTTCCGCCCCTACACCCCCTACTTTCCCCTCCCCTCATTTCCCCTCAGTTCCCGTCACTTACCCGTCACCCCCTCCCATCACTTCCCCTCTGCTCATTTCTCTACTTCTTCTCCCTAATTTTCCCTCACTCCCTCTACTTACCCCCCGCTCATTTCCTCTACTTCTCCTCGAATTTTCTTCATATTTACCCCCTCCCCATTTCCCTCGCTTCCTCTAACTTCCTCTTCCCTCATTTTACCTCGAATCCCTTACTTTCAATCACCCCCTCATTTTCCTTCATTCACTCACCCCTCCGTTCTCCACTCCACCCCATGATCCTTGCTACCCCTCTCCTCATTTCCCGTCTCTTACCCGACACCCCTCTCATCACTTCTCTCTCCTCATTTCCTCTACTTTCCCTCACTCCCTCTACTTACCCACCCCTCGTTTCCCCCGCACATTTCCCTTACTTTTCCTCCGATTATTTCAAATATTTACCCCCTCCCCAATTTCCCCTCGCTTCCTCTATTTACCCTCCCCTCATTTTCCCTCGATTCCCCTACTTGCCCTCACCCCCTCATTTTCCTTCATTTCCTCACCCCTCTCTTCTCCGCCCCTCGGCACCCATGATAGCCCACCCCTCATTTCCCGTCTCTTACGCGACACCCTCTCCCATCACTTCCCCTCCTCATTTCCTCTACTTCCCTTACCTAATTTCCCCTCACTCCCTGGACTTACCCACCCCTCGTTTCCCCCCGATTATTTCCCCTACTTTTCCTCCAATTATTTCTCACAATTACCCCCTCTCCATTTTCCCTCGCCTCCTCTACTTTCCCTCCCCTCATTTTCCATCGATTCCCCTACTTGCCCTCATCCCGACATTTCCCTTCACTTCCTCACCACCCTCCCTAACCCTCCTCACATTTCCCCTCATGAGCAAAAAGTACAACGGACGAGCGGACATCCGACCGAAACTATAAGGGTTTTTGCCCGGGGCTACAAAACCCTAAAAACTAGATAAAATAACAAAGGGTGTCTACCGTTACTTTTAAACTTTTTTTGCATTATTTAATCTCAATTATAAAACAAGTTTATTCAGAAAAAATCTATTTAATATTTATAACTTTGGATTAAAAATACTTCAAAAACACTGAAATTATGTTTATTGTGCTTGTAGTAGACACCCTATAAAAAAATTATCCAAATTCTTTTAAAAAATCAAGATTTTGAATTTAAAAAATGTTCTCCATGGAACAAAATCAATAATCCTTCAGCAATTGCAAAAATATTTAACCGGTCCTGATAACATTATTAAACATTGCATTACAATATTTATATGATTCATTTTACACTTTCGGTATAATATTCCATATTTGTAAAGTGCTATGAGAACAAGTGTCACATTATTTCTGTCGCGATATATCCAAGCAAAAATATCGTTTCTCCAACAGATCGGGAAATTGCAACAAAGCTTTCATTTGTCCTATTGACTCACATATCACGATATTTTTCTGGAGTCGTAGAATATAAAATAAAAACGGCAGGTACATAAAACCTCAGTAAAATAAAAATACTGAAGTTCTAACTTTGGAATTTTTGTTTTGTTCACATAAGTACTTGTAATACTTACTATATCTTTGGTAAATCACTAATTAAAAAAAAATTGGTTATATAAAACGAATTTTTAGTAGTATACCTAGAAAAGTACGGGAGCAAGGTTCTGTTCCGAGCTAAACGACAGTAAACCAACGACTGGTCATTTACCGATTGACGATAATGCTTCGTATCCGTGATAAGATGCATCCAGTTGAAAAGTTGTTACCGGCAACCTATGGCGCCACCGTTTGGTCAGTTGAATTGGCGGGAGATTCAAAGTTGTACTCTATATTCCGACATAATCGGCTGATGGTAATGCAGCATTTCACATTGTCATTGAGTTCCTGCCAGGTAGAATATTAATGTCGATTAGGAAGGGATCTTACTGGCTGGTGGTATCTTAGCCCGAACCATTATCGTCTGTCGGTCAATAACCAGTCGCTGGTTTACTGTCCTTTATCTTGTAACAGAACCGTGCCCCCCTATTATCCTAGGTATACTACTATTTTGCAAAGCTTTATGTGAACATTTAACACATTTAACATGTTTATCGTTTTCCAACCAACTTGAAAGTTCAGTTTTCTTGAAGCAAGAGAGATTCAGCGTTGTCATGCAGTTCACAAACTATAATTACATAAAAATAATTCGAAAATCACGAAACAATCGAAGAACGGAAAAAAAAACAAATCAATTAACACTTTCCAATTCGTTACTGATTCCTACAAATAGACTTTCAGGCTTAAACATTTACGTCCTAAAACTTAACAGACAATACGAACAGACCAGATTATTTTCAGGGTGGCCGTTTTAATCAACGAAAAAAATTTCCGGTCATTTCCCGATTTTTTTTGCTTCGCAAAAATTTTTTACGGTCCATGAAATTTAAAAATTCGAACTTTTGAAGCTAAAAAGTTTTTCATTTGGAGTAATAAAAACTAAACTGCAAATTAAAGCACTTAAAGTAGAACTCTTGAATTTTTCACTTTTGCAGTTGAATTTGAAACATTTTTTAATTCACAAGTTTTGTATTCAAACTTTTAATAATTTACACGTATAAAATGGAAGCTATTAACACTTTTCAACTTAAAATTTTTAAATTAAATGCAGTTAACCTGCCCAATTAAAATTTTTTAACTTTATAAATTGTACAGTTCAAAGATGCAGATTCAGTTCAAAAAATATAAATCCACGTTATCATTTTCAATGCTCTAAATTAAAGGATGAATCAATAAATTTGTAAATTAGAAAAATTATATCATTTTAAGCAATTTTAAGCTACACAAATTAAAAGTTGAAAGATTAATTTTTTTTAAGTGAACACTTTTTAAATTAGAAGTAAAATTATTTTTATTTTAAGTAGTTTCAGATCAATAACTGTTCAATTCTTATGTATACTTTAAAATTGGATTTTAATTATTTTTGAATATTTTCTTAAAATTATTGTTTTCAAAATAAAAACTAATTTAAAATTTTACCAGGAATATGAAGAACATTTTTTTAATATCTTAAGACCGTTCAAATTTCTTAAATAGCTTCAAAATTTCATTTCAAACTGTTCAAAAATCTACATTTTGTTTTAAATTTTTTGAAATCTATTCAAATTTCAACTTCTGTTTGAAATTTTTTCATAGATTCTAAATATTTTTTTTAATGATTCTAATTCAAAATTCTTGTTTGAAAAGTTTTTAAATCTTTTGAAATCGTTTTAAATATTCTCTTAAATTTAATTTTTCAAAATAAAAATCGTTTTCAATTTTCGTAGAATCCTAAAATTATTTTATTATTTTGAAACCTTCTACAATTCTTAAAAAGCTTCTAAATTTTTTGTTCGAAGCCTGCAAAAATCTACATTTTGTTTTAAATTTTTCGAAATCATTTTAAGTTTTTGATTAATTTCGAATCTTTTCAAAAACAAAACAAAAAATTTAAGTAGTTTCAAATCGATCAATGTTCAGTTGTTATTTATACTTTAAAATTGGTTTTGAATTATTTTTTAAGATTTTCTTAAAATTATTGTTTTCAAAGTTGAAAAAAAAATTTTTAATTTCCCCACGAATATGACGAACAAAAGCTTCTTAATGTTTTGTTCGAAATCTGCAAAAACGTACATTTTTTTATATTTTTTGAAATCATTTTAAGTTTTTGAATAATCTCGATTCTTTTAAAAAAATTCTAGAAAAATTTCAATTAAATTTAATTTAATTGAACTTTTTTTAAATTAAAAAAAAAAGATTAAATTTAGATTAAAAAAAGAAAAAATTTTAATTATTTTAATGTAATTGAACTCTTTTTAAATTAAAAGCAAAATTATTTTTATGTTAAGTAGTTTCAGATCAATAACTGTTCAACTGTTATTTATACATTACGATTGGTTTTGAATTATTTTTAAATATTATCTTAAAATTATTGTTATCAAAGTTGAAAAAAAATTTTTAATTTCCCCACGAATATGAAGAAAATTTTTTTATCTTAAGACCTTTCAAAGTTCTTAAATAGCTAAAAAAATTATTTCAAGATGTTCAAAAATCTACATTTTGTATACATTTTTTGAAATATTTAAAAATTTTAATGCACTCTCTATGGTTACGGAATTTTCCGTAACTCTAAACCCCTTTTCCAGTTTTTTAAAAATCTTTTGAAATATTTTTAAACATTCTCTTAAAATTAATTTTTCAAAATAAAAAATCATTTTCAATTTTCGTAGGAATCCTAAAATTGTTTGTTATTCTTTAAAAACCTTCCAAAATTCTTAAAAAGCTTCTAAATTTTTTGTTCGATATCTGCAAAAATCTACATTTTGTTTGACATTTTTTGAAATTATTCTAAGTTTTTGATCAATTTCGAATCTTTTCAAAAATTCTAAATACCTCTCCAACTTCCTCGAATTTGTTCTAAATTAATAAGTGCTCAATTTTCATTTGTAGATCAAAATTCTACAATTTCTCTCACAAATTAAATTTTTTTTTTAACATAACAATAAAACTGTTGATGTTAATTTAAAATTTTAGATTGAATGGGATAAAAATATAATACTTTAGTCTGAAACAATATTTGAATAGAATTTGAAATTTAATGAAAGTATTATGAATTATTAATTTGAAATTATTTTAAAATTGAAAAAGTTCCATTTTTAACGTTAAAGTCTGCAAATTCGTTAATTTCGAACGGGTTTAGAAATAAAATTAAAATAAATAGTCGAAATAAAAGCACACTTCGATCTTAAAAATTATTAGTTTATATTTACAGAATTTAAAAGTTCTTTAAATTAAAAACATGCGCTTAAAAAAAATAGAAAGATTATTTTAAATTTCATTATATCATCATATGATGAAATTTGTGATATTTCAAGTTAGATTTATCTTCTAAAAAATTGTAGAATTCCCGGTCAAAAATAAATAAATTCACTGTCATTTCCCTGTTTTCCGGTCCAGCGGCCACCCTGAGATTTACTACAAAAACATTAAACTTATATAAAATTCTAATACTCAAACTTGAAATACATAAAATTCGAGCTAAAAACCTTTGGAATATTAAAAACATGGCTTTCATTACCCTAAAAATTCTAACGAATTACAAACTCACTTTCATTCGCAGTACCTATTAATTAAATACTTTTCCTAAAACGAGGTGCCGAGTCTATTCTGTCAGAGTGAATAAATTTCTCCAAAAGCTTCCATTTATTTATAATCTCGGAATTATTTTAGGATATGGGAGAAACCTTTAGGAGAAATTCATTCGGTGAAGAATGCGAAGAATATTTCGTGCACTGCTCAGCACAATTGGATCCTCAACTTATATTTAAATCGAATGGACACAAACAAAAAAATATGAAGCTAAACAGATAATAGAAAAAGGAAAGAGAATAAATTCCTTTTCATGAAAGCGAAGAGGAACGACTGATAACTCCCGAAAAATAAAATTCCCGACACTGTAAAATTCCCGAATAATAAAATTTTCTAATTGAAAAATTCCCGAATTTAAACAATAATTTTTTTAAATAAATAATATTCATTTATTAAAATACAATAATAAAATATTTCCATAATAATATTATTTTTCATACTGAAAATTTCTAAAATTATTGTTTGAATTTAAAATAACAATAAATGAAAAACATTTTCATCCAGGAATATATTTATTTAATTACTGTTACTTTAAATTTAAACAATAATTGTAGAAACTTTAATCATTAAAAAAAATCTTTGGTTGACAAAAATACTTGATTATTGTATTTTTAATACATAAATAATATTTATATAAAAAATCTGTCGGGAATTTTATTATTCGGAAATATTCTGATTCGGGAATTATTATATTATTATTTATTATTATTTTATTTTTCGGGATTTTTCAGTCATCCCTTCGAAGAATCGTTGATGTAGTCTTATAAAAATATTAGTCAAAGATTAAAAGTTGAGTCAGTATTTGAAATATGACGTAAATATTTTTACCATCGATTCTTGCTTAATATTTTACCATATTTTGTTAACGTACACCAAACGATTATTCTCAACTCGTAATACATAAATATTTTCCAGAAAGTTAAATACTTTGTTCTGTGCTTATGCGCTTTGTAGAAGTTTTTTACGTATACATTTGAGGTTTTATCGGAAAAGAAATTCTCAAAAATATCAAGTCCAACCAAATTGTTAAGAGTCGTTGAATCACTTACGTGGATTGACTAGGGAATGAAAATTGAGGGACTTTTTTCTAATGAAGGTACTTAGAAGGCATCCTTGATATTCTGGAATTGCTTAATAGCTAAGTCAACTGGCAAATCAAATTTGTGATTCGTTAGTCGATCGAGTGCGTGGAAAGCGTCTTGGAAACCTGAAAGAAGTTTTAAATTGATTTAATTAATTAATTTTTTGATTTTATTTATTTTTCATGAAATAGGGAAATAATAGGGAAATAAATTCTTTTGTATAGAATTATAGTAGTTACCACATTAAATTTAATATGAAGTGCTTTAAATTCCTAAGATTACTGGTCGAAATATATTGCGTTTTCAAGAAAATAGGATTTTTTCAACCAAAAAAGACGAATTTTCAACCAAATAGTCGAATTTTCAGATAAAACAGATTAAACTCTAACCGAAAACCAAATATTTGAATTCTCAAGCCAAAAAAGCGAGTTTTTTTAGAAGATAGTTCAATTTTCAACCAGAAAATATGAATTTCCAACAAGATTATTTTTGACCAAGAAAGATTACTTCTCTCGAAAAAAAGAATTCCAAACGAAAAATATAATAGTTGACATTTTAACCCGAAAATATTTTTATTTTAAATCAAAAGCAGTGGAATTCATAAAAAATCGAATTTTTAAACAAAAAACTGATTTTCAACAAAATAGATTAATTTTCAACGAAGTAGTTCAATTCACAATAAAAAAAGATGAATTCTCAACGAAAAATATGATAGTTGATAATTCAACCAAAAAAGATTTTTTTTCAAACAGAGAACAGTTGAATTCATAAAAAAATTAGAATTTTCAACAATTCGAATAGTAGAATTTTTATCAAAAAAGTTCATTTTCAACCAAAAAATATAACTTTCCTACCATGAAAGATAAATTTTCAAGAAAAGAGTAAAGTTTTTAAGCTAAAAAGTCGAATTTTCAAAGAAAACAGTAGACTTTCAAGTCGAAAAAGAGGAATTTTTGACCCAAAACAATCATTTGCAACCAAAAAAGATGAATTTTTAATAATATAGTTGAATTATCAACCAAAAAGTTAAACTTTCAACAAACAAGAATAATTTTCTACCCAAAAATGATTACTTTTTAACAAAATACATGAATTTTCTACAAAATAGTTCAATTTTTAACTTATACACAATATACAGAATAAAGTTTCAACTGGAAATGGAATAGTTACATTTTCAGATAAAAACTCTGATAAAAAAAATAACTTTGATCTTTCAACTTTGAATTTTCGAGAAAAAAATATTTTCTACCTGAAGAGATAAATTTTCAAAAAAAATAATTGAGTTTTCAAGCTAAAAAGATGAATGTTTTAGAAAACCGTTGACTATCAAACTCAAAAAGATGAATTTTCAACAAAACAGTTCATTTACAATGAAGAAAGACGACTTTTCCACAAAATAGTTGATTTTTTAACCAAATCGTTGATCAAAAGATTAGTTTTGACCAAGGAAGATTACTTTTCTAAAAATATTTGTATTTTAAACCAAAAACAATTGAATTCATCGAAAAAATTCGAATTTTAAACAACAACAAAAACGGATTTTCAACAAAATAGTTAACTTTTTAACGAAATAGTTCAATTTTCAACCAAAAAAGATTAATTCTCAACGAAAAATATAAAAGTTGATATTTCAAGCTAAAAATATTTGAATTTTAAATAAAAACAGTTGAATTCATCCAAGAAATTCGAATTTTCAACAACTCGAACAACTGAATTTTCACTTTAAAAGGTTAATTTTCAAAAACAAAAGAAGACATTTTTAATCAAATATCAAATATTTTTAAAAATAATTTTCAATAAAAAAAGTTGAGTTTTAACCAAAAAGTTTCATTTAAACCAAGTTGACTTTTCTGCCAAAAAAGATGAATTTTCAATCTAAAAGGACAAATGTTCAGTTGAACTTTTTGCCAAAAAAGATGGCTTTTCAACAAAGTAGTTAAATTTTCCACGAAATAGTTGAATTGTTAACCGAATAGTAGAATTTTAAAGCCAAAAAGATGAATTTTAAACCAAATAGTCGAATTTTAAAACAAAACAGATTCAGTTTTAAACAAAAACCAAATACTAGTTGAATTTTCAAGTCAAAAAGACGAATTTTTTCGAAGACAGTTGAATTGTCAACCAGAAAAGATGAATTTTAAACAAAAGAGTTAATTTTCAACCAAGAAAGATGCCTTTTTCACAAAAAAAAAGAATTTTCAATCCAAAATGACGAATTTTATATACAGAACAGTTCAATTTTCGAACCAATGAGATGACTTTTTAACAAAATAGTTCAATTCTCAACCAAACAGTATAATTATTAACCAAAGGAGATGAATTCTGAACCAAAAAGATAATAGTAGGCTTATCAACCAAAAATAGTTGGCTTTTCTTATTGAATTCTATTAATTTAGTTCGCATTTAAGAAAAAAATGAGAAAAAGGAGAATTTTCTTGAAAATAGGGGGAAAAAGAGGAATTCTTTAAAAAATCTTTAAATTTAAAAAATACGAAAAGAGGGGAATATAGGAAAGAGTTTGAGGTCTGTTTATAATATGTGTGGACGCTATACATTTTTTATATTGCAGTATATTAAAAATACTTACCGGTTTTTATAACGTAACTCCAAGGCATATAGTGATTTTCTAATATATATTGACATTGCAGAATCAATTTCAACCAGACGACTAGTTTATTCACGCTAAAAAGTAGATAAAAAGATATTATTGTAGACTTGTGGACAATTAATTAAATATTAAATGAAAGAAGGATGTACGAACTTCAATGCTGCACAAATAAAAGCCTTGAAGTGGGAGTCATAGCTTCTCTTGTAGGGACTGTGTGATGTGATTATGTTTCCGATAGTTATTAATAAGCTCTGCAAAAAGAAAATAGTTATTCCATTTCAATTTTGTTTCAACCATTTTTTATAATATTTTTTTTTATGATAATATATCCTTTATTATTAAGTTCAAAATTGAATAGTTTTAAACTGAAAACGTTTTTAAACCCATTTTTTCAAAACCCTGTTCTTTCGTCCTTTAATACCTTAATTAAAAAATGTTTAATTATAATAGTTTAAGACTGAGAAATTTCAAATTTAAAGGATTCAAAACTAAAAATTTTAGATGAAAATATGAAACATTTTTTTAATTAAACTCTTTATCTTTAATACTTTTACAATTTGAAAATAAAAACCTGACTAGTTGAACAATTTTGAATTTAAACGTTCAAAATTGTTTAGTTTCAAATTTAAATGGTTTAAAGTTGTATAGAACTAAAAATTCAAATTTAAACCTTCAAAAATTAACAGTTTTGAGTTAGACGTACTCAAAATTAACAATTTAATACAGAAATATGTTTAATTTAACAATTTTCTGATTTAAGATTCGAAGATTGCTGCATTTCACAATTCGAGCTCAAATAATTCTTTAGAAAAGTATTATCAGTTTGTTTTTAAGGTTATATAAATATAATATTCCGAATTTTATTTTTTGGGATTTTTTATTTGTCCCGATTTTAGAAATCTTTTGAAATGTTTCGAATTATTGTTAACTTTTCTTGAAAAAGTAATTTTTCAAAATAAAAAACATTTAAAATTTCCCAAAGAATCTTAAGAATATTTTTTAATATCTTAAATCCTTTCAAACTCCTTAAAAAGCTTTAAAATTTTATTTTTAAATCTTCAAAAATTAATTTTATGAAATCTTCTCAAATTGTCGATTATTTTTGAAATTCTTTCTAAACTTCTAAATATCTTCAAAATAAATCGCATTTCTCTTAAAATTTTTTAAAAATGCTGAAAAATTAAAACATTTGCCTGAAAATCTTGGAAATTCTTTTTCAACAATTTTAGAAATATTTTTTAATCTTTTAAAATCTTTTTAAATATTTCCTTCAAATTCATTTCTCAAAATGAACAATCATTTTAAGTTTCCCCGGAATTTTACAAACATTTTATTATTATTTTTAAACTTTTAAACAGTCTTAAAAAGCTTCAAAATTTTATTTCAAAATCTTCGAAAATATTTTTTTTTTTTAAGTTCTTGAAAAGTTTTCAAATTTAAAATTATTGCTGACATTTTTTTTTAAACTTGTGAACCTCTTTAAAATGATTCCAATTTTTTGTAATCCTTCAAATTCAAAGAAATTGCTTTAAAATCTTCCAGATTATTTTTCGACAATTTTCGAAATCTTCTTAAATGTTTTAAAATCTTTTTGAATGTTCTATCTTTTTTTTTAATAAAAAATCATTTTAAATTTCCGAGGAATATTAAATATATTTTATTATCATTTCGAAATCATTAAAAATTCTCAAAAAGCTTCCAAATTTTATCATAAAATCTTCAAAACTCTACACTTTGTTTACAATTGTTTGGAATCTTTTAAAATTTTTGAAATTTTTTTAAAAACTTTTAAATATTTTTTAAAATTATTCAAAATTTTCCTATAATTTTTTTTAAATCCTGAAAAATTAAAAAATTTCTTCTAAATTCTTCCAAATTCTTTTTTGACGATTTTGGAAATCTTAAGATTAATCTCTCGAAATAAAAAATCATTTAAAGTTTTCCTAAGAACCTCTAGAAATTTTTTTTTTCTCTTGAGCACACGATTTTTTTTCTACAATTTTGTAATCATGCAAAATCGAAACATTTTGCTTTAAAATTTTGTACATTTTGTTTAAAAATTTTAGGAAATTATTTTTAATAAATTATTTTTAATGTTTCGAAGTCTTTTTCCACTTTCCTCTTAAGATTAACTTTTCAAAATAAAAATACTTTTGAAATTTCTGAGGAATATTAAACATAAATCATTGAAATCTTTGTGCACTCTTGAAAATCTTTCTGAAATATTTGCAAAATATTTGAAATCTTTGTGAAATCTTGGGGAAATCATTCAAATCTTTGTGAAATATTAGAAAATCTTTGCGAAATATTTTTTAAATATTTGGTAATATTTGAGAAATTTGTGAAGCATTTGGAAAATCATTGAAATCTTTGTGAAATCTTTTAAATCCATCGAAAATTTTTGCGAAACCTTGAAAATTTTTGCAAAATCTTTGGAAAATTATTAAAATCTTTGTGCAATCTTTCAAATCTACCTGAAATCTCTACGAACTTTTTAAAAACTTTGTGAAATCATTGAAATCTTTATGAAATCTTTCGGAAATCTTTGGAAACCTTTACGAAATATTTGGTAATATTTGTGAACTTTGTGAAATCTTTGGAAAATCTTTGGCAATATGAATTTTATACTTGTATTTATTATTTATTATTTATGTAAAATTTTTACATAGTATAATATTATTATACTATGTACATTTGTACAAATTGTCAAAAAGTCAAGCTTTTCCAGGTCTCCTTTTTTACATCAAATAATAACATCACCGTTTGTTATAGATGTAAAAAATGAGCTATTTCATTTTTTATTGACCAACAATTTTTAAAGAATGCAGAAACATAAATAAACAAATTCTTAATTTTTTGCGAACATAAGTCGTCTTTGAAATCCTTGAAATCTTTGTGAAATCTTGACATTTCTGTGAAATCTTCTGGAATCTTTTTAAATTTTTGTAAAATATTCGGAATCCTTGAAATCCTTAAAATCCTTGAAATCTTTGTGAAATTTTTTGAAATCTTTTGTAATTTTTATGAAATCTTTGAAATAGTTTTGAAAGCTTTCTTTAATCTTTGCTTGTGAAATATTTTGTGTTCATTTCAAATCACTGAAATCTTTTAAAATCTTCTCAAATTTGTTGAAGCCTTTTGAAATAGTTTAACATCTTTGAAATATTTGTGAAATCTTTCGTATTCGTCTGAAATCATTGAAATATTTGAAATCGTTTAAAACTTTTGAAATGTTTCTAAATCTTTGAAATTGTTGTATTCTTTTGAAATCTTTATGAAATTTTTATGAAATCTTTGAAATCTTTGTGAAATCTTTCTGGAATCTTTTTTATTCATTTGAAATCATTAAAATATTTTTAATCTGTGTAAAATCTTTTGAAATCTTTATGAAATTTCTATGAAATCTTTGAAATCTTTGTGAAATCTTTCTGGAATCTTTTTTATTCATTTGAAATCATTAAAATATTTTTTAACTGTGTAAAATCTTTTGAAATCTTTATGAAATTTTTATGAAACCTTTGAAATCTTTGTGAAATCCTTCTGGAATCTTTTTTATTCATTTGAAATCATTAAAATATTTTTAATCTGTGTAAAATATTTTGAAATCTTTAAAATCTTTGAAATCTTTTGAAAGTTTTAAAATCTTTGGAAATGTTCGAAATCTTTGTGGAATCTTTGGAATCTGGTGTACATGTTTTTAAAATCTTTGAAATCCGTGCATTCTTTATGAAATTTTCGAAATCCTTGTGAAATTGTTGTGAAATCTTTGAATTGTTGTGAAATCTTTTCTATTTGTTGAAATCATTGAATTATTCGAAATCTTACAATTAGTGAAACCTTTTTAAATCTTCTAAAATGTTTTGAAGCCTTTTTAAGTCGTTTCAAATCTTCAATCTGTTTTAAAATCTTTGAAGTCTGGTATACCCGCCTTTTTTAAATCTTTGAAATCCGTGAAATCTTTGGAAAATGTTCAAAATCCTTTTAAATATTTTAAAATCTTTGAAATATTTTGAAGCATCGAAAGTGTTATAATTTGTAAGTTGAATATCACAAAAAAATGTATACTTTAACATTCTACATTAGCGGAGACGAAATAAAAAACCTATAGAATTATTCACAATATTAAAACCTATTCATTGCAATCTATAAAATAATTGTTCAAAGTCTACAAAAAATGCCTAGAAATCTATTTATTCTGCAATGAGTAAAAGATAAATTACATCTTGATAAATAAAAAGCTTTTCAGTAGCCAGATTTCTTCTAAGCGAGATGTTTCTTTCATAAAAGACTACAAGATTTATATTAACTTTCGTATTTCAATAAAATAACTATTTTAAAAGAAAAAAAAATTAATTGAAGGTTCTCGTGAAAAATTCAAAGAGATTTCCAGGTTTTCAAGGTTAAAAAAAATTCAAGGAGAATTCCAGGTTCTGAAGGTCTCTGGACACCTAGAAAAACAAGGCTCCGCCGCTTCTGATGAAAATATGAACTCACCTGTTTAGAAGAGACAGTTCGACCTCCGACCAGGTCCAAATTAAAACTCTGTGAGAGTTTCTGAGCAGGCGTAGAATTATACCGATGTCCATTCTTGACTTCATAATACTTCAGAACAATCAGCCACGCATGCATCGAACTGCTGCTGGTGTGACTTCTTTGTGGAAAGCATCCAACAAACGGAACAACACTATTCACCTGAACATCTGCACTCGATCCATGTTGCACCAAATCTCTGATAGCAATCGCAAGATGTTTCCTCACAGCGGAAGTGACCTTCGCGTTGCTCTGAGCGACCGGAGAGTCTGAATCTGAAGAATATTCAATGTCAAGATCATTCTCATATTCCTGATGACGGTGCTCACTTTCTGCCAGAGTGTCCAAAATATGTTCAATCGCGATGTCCAAGCGAGTTCGCTGGTCCCGCCAGCTGCAGACGGAACTTTTCTTGAAGGCATTCCTGGATCTTCCGCTTCCGCATCCAAGTTGCGACAAAACGTACATGTGCAAAAGCATCAGGACTTTTCGGACAGTGTTCAAACTCTCGGTTCGATTTTCATCATCTATTGGCCTTTTCTGGAAGGATTTTCTGGAGAAAGAGGAAGCAGCTGGAGCCCCGTTTGTGTGAACTGGACAAGCACAAGTGCAAGAGAGAGTTTCTGTGCTGACCTCACCCTGAAGATAATTTATAAAGCGTTCCAGGTCGGCGATTTGGGTTTTTAGTTGGCCCACTAATGTTTCCTTCATTTTTAGGGGACTGATGATCTGAAAATGAAGAGTAGATTTTTTATTTTCACTAGCATCGTTTCTAGTTTCTCGGTTTGAGAGGCAAACTAATTTTGAATGCAAAATAAAAATTTAGAATAACTATTTATTTTTTAGGTTCATTTGTTTTTCATGTTGAATAAATATAATTTTTCTACGATTCTTGGCAAAATTCAACAAGATTTTTGAAAATTTCAGATATGCCAAATCAAAATTTCAACAAAAAAGTTAATCTTCAACCAAATAGTTGAATTTTCAAACAAAAAAAATGAATTCTTAGCAAAAAATGTAATATTTTATATGCCAATCCAAACAGATTGTTATTTTAAATAAAAAACGGTTCAATTAATCCAAAAAAGACAAATTTGCAACAAAACAGTTAAATTCT